>CAMZMU010000050.1:16484254-16689882 GCA_947311845.1 Poa pratensis | reverse complement strand
CATTTTGACCCACCGGAAGCATAGTCCTACAAGAAATCATTGCTTGATTTTAGGTACCCATCTTGCAATGGGTCCTCTTTGGTTAGCAACAAGGTCTTAGGAACCCAAATAGCACGCAACATATCCATCATAAGGACCAACATATTTTGCATAAACATCACCATAATAATCAACATATAGAATGTAGTGAGGGTTAGCATCTCCCGCAAAGTCACTACGAGTGGCCTTGCCCCTAGTGGCATTTCCACCCGCAATGGAGTCTTGGTTTGTGCGGGCTTGGCCTTGTTGTTGCTCTTCTTCTCTTTGCCTTGGCTACATAGCCAAGACCCTCCTTCCTTTGTGTGGCTTTTGCTCAAAAACATGAGCAACAACCTTTTCTTTACCTTTGGGAATTGAGGTCTTGGCACTAGTGGCCTTGGCAAGCTCAACCTTCAACCTAGCATTTTCCTCAATAACATTTGCATGATCACAAGAGGGGTAGAGGCGCTAGGTGAGTTAGATTTAGAAAGTTGAGTTTGAAGTTGCTCATGAGACTTGACTAGAAGAGAGTGAGTACTTTCCAAGCCTTGTGAGCCTTGTCAAGTTTCTCCATATCCTCAAGGAGTCTAGCATTAGCAACCACAAACTCGCTTTCTCCTTTTTAATCACTTTATATTTAGCAAAAACATGGTCTCTATCCTTAATGATTTTAGCAATTATTTCATCATTTTTATCATCAAGGGACTCAAGTCTTTGCTCAAGAGTAGTTCTATATTCACTCTCTTCTTCGAGAGAAGCATTCAAGGATGCTATGGTAAGAGAGTCCTCTCTCTCAATTTTGCCTTGCCAGATGACCTCAGGTTTCGCGGCACAAGTTGGCTCATGAGAGCCTCAACATGTTTCTTAGCTCACCTTGCAAGTTAGCCACAAAGTATCAAAGCACACAAGTTCTTTCTTAATCACAAGACTCGAGTTATCATTCTTTCATGCATAGTCTTGGGAGTAGAAGATATACCTCTGACGTGAGCCATGAGGCAACGAGCGGTGTTGATGGAGAGGTTCTCATTGGGGGATTCGAAGAGAAAGGAGGTGGAGTTGATACAATGGCCAATGCGGCCACCACGAGTGGGTTCTCTTCTTCTTCGGAATCATCGGAAGGATACTCTTCTTGAGTCATCAACACAATTCTTGGTGCTTTCTTGAAGAATGGCTTCTTTGACAAAAGGCTTCTTTTGAATCATGTTTGATTGCCCTTGGGAACAAGCCTTCCACCATGTTGCTCTCTATTCTCATAAGGGCACTACTTGATGAAGTGATGCTTGTCATGACAATTGAACAAGTCTTTGTCCTTATAGAAAACTCCTTCTTCCCACTTGATTGTTCCTTAGATCAACTTGAGCCTTTGCCTTGGCCGGGTCACGCCAAAATGTTCTTGTGGCTAGAGCCACGTGATCATGGTAGGCTTGTCAGATCATTGGAAGAATGTTGCTGGCAAGCTTCAACTTCCTCACTATCATCAGGCTCACCACTTTGGCTTTCAAGGCAAGAGAGGAGCCTTGTTTCATTCCCATGGCCCTAGCACGATTGTCTTGAGCATTCTTGGTTGCAACCTTGAAGGCTTGCATTTCTTGCATAACTTCATTGGATGTCATTTGAAGATAGTTATGTCTTCCTTGTAGAGCCTTCAAGTCAACGGGCTCGAAGGGCATGAGAGCATTCACATACTTCCTCTTGATCCAAGCATCATCCACATATGTTGCCCCAACATTATAAAAGGCTTGGGAAGAGTCTTGAGTCTTGCATACATCTCTTCATGAGTTTCACTATCAAGCATGTAGAAGCCTTCGGTATCATTGTTCAAGCATCAAATCTATACTCTTCATGCTCTCATTCCCAAGGAACACCTCAGTTAGGCAATCCCAAGCTTCTTTGGCGGTGAAGAGATTTTGGATGTGATAGAGATCATTTTCTCCAACGGCAAGTTCAATCATGTGAAGAGCGGAGGCATTAACTTGTGCATCCACCACTTCTCTTCTTGTCAAGTTGTTAGGATCCACGGCCTTGTATCCCACTTGAATGATCCTCCAAAGCTCGATAGAGGCACTGTTGATATGAGATTTCATTAAGTTTTGCCAAGCAGAAAAGGCCAATGCATTAAGCTTAGGAGGTGGAACTAAAGGGTTTATGCGAGTATGATGGATAGGTGGGTCGAGAGACTACACAAGAGGAACCGCATGGTACTCCGACTTCCCATCTACCGGCTTGGTTGAGAAGAGGTAGATTTCTTAAGGTCGGTTTCTCTATCTTCAACCCCAACCTTTTCCCCCTTTCCTTTATCGAAATCACCCGTTTCGGAAGAAAGGTCCTCTATATGGAGAGTCTCCGAAGGAGCCTTGCCACTTGCGAGTTTCGTGAAGTCACGCATCTCGGCAAATTGGGTATCCATGGATGATTTCAAAGATGTCTCCATCAATTTGAGATCGGCCATGGATGCCGGAGTGGCTTGGTCATCCGCGGGATCACCTCACCGGTCATACTTCTCTTAGGCGGTTAAGCCCAACAAGAGAGCCAAGGCTCTGATACCAATTGAAAGAATCGTATGAAACCTAGAGGGGGTGAATAGGTGCAACTTCAATTTTAGTACTTTTTCAAATTAGGCTTGACACAAAAAGTAAATTCTAGATATGCAACTACGGTGAATTTACCTATATGACAAGCTAGCAACTAAGCAAGATACACGAAGTAAAGACGATAAACAAGGATAGAGGTAACCGAAGTGAAAGCACGCGGAGAGACGGTGTATTCCCAAGTTCCTCCTTTTTAGGGGAGTACGTCTCGTTGGAGAGGTGTGAGCTACCACAAAGGTCAAAGCTCAACAGCCACAAAGGCTTCACCTTCTTCTCCGATGAACCGCCCCACAAAGGTTTGGTTCACCTTCAACTATCGGAAACCTTCAAGGCGGAGTCCGGAGCCTTTACAACAACGATCCGGGGCACAACCCACAAAGGATTGGGGCCCCCCGAACAGCTACAATCTGTCACAAAGACAATCAAGTAAGTACAACAATAAGCTAGTTTTTCCCAAAGGAAATCCTAGCAAAGGGTCCCTCAAGTGAATGAGGGGGAAATGTAAATCTGCTTGGTGAAGATGTAGATCCGGGCCTTCTCCTTCAATCATCCAAATCAACTAGTTTGGGTGGAGGGATTGGGAGATCTAGATGTTTCTTGAGCTTGCAATAATGGTGTCTTCAAGTTGGGCGAGCTAGCTGTCCCAAGGTAGGTGGAGAAGCATTTATAGCTCCTTCTAAAAAGATGGCCGTTGAAGAACACTGGGAGGCTGGCCTGGGGGCCGGCCTAACACAGCCTCGGTTCACCCAGGGAAGTCGGCCTGGGAGCCGGCCACCCAGCCGAGCCAGCCGACCTGGGCTAGTCTGGGGACCGGTGCCCTGCCGAGCCAGCCGGCCTGCAGCCCAACCTGGCTGGCCTGGGGGCCGGTTGCCCAGCCGAGCCAGCCGGCCTGCAGCCCGGCCTGGCCGGCCTGGGGGCCAGTTTCCTAGGTTTTTTTGCCTCGACGATTTCTTTCTTCTTTCTTCTTTTTGTAATCATATAAATCTTAATATTTCCTGAAAGCACTTAGCATCATATTAAAATATCACCAGTGTTGTTATCTAACACACAAAACTCATAGGGGTAAATAAATGTCCTTTCAACAGTTGACACTAACAGTCAACTCGACTCTTTTCAACCTTAAGCCCACATAATTCATTTGAATTCGAAACCAAATGGAAAACTTCTAGAAACAAGTCACAAACCAATTTAGTCACTGACAGGGATTGTTAGAGTCCAAATAATCATTGACACACCATGGAGTTTTATGGTTTTAGCAGAGGCACATGTGGAGCTCAAATGGCACACACACATGGTGCACACATGGGACTGAGGTGGAGAGAACCTGTCCAAAATGACAAGCTGAACCTGGAAAGCAGACAAAAAATATAGGCAACCGTCTCCAACATATATTAACTTAGGCAAACGACCCAAAAATCACTGGAACTTGAACCAATAGTGATCCATAGAAGCAGCACAGTCACCACATGCAGCTAAATAGGTGTCAAGCCCTCAGATGATCCACAACCGACCTAAACATCTCTATAAACACTTGGCCAATGTGTTGCAGCTGGGAATTCACACCCACTCGACACACACACACACAAACACACATTTCACCAACACACACGCACCATAAATTTCATCACATAGTAGCGTAGCCACACACACACCAGCACCCAGAGATCAAATCCTTTTATTTTCTTAGAAATCCCTAGGATTTGGTCAAGCAACAGAGGAGGAGGCTTAACACAAGAAGCAGGTTGTTCAGAGCCAGAAGACACTCGCTACTCTCCATACAACAGGTTAAAGCTGATCATGAGTTCATGATCTTGCTCTAGAAGGTGTTATATTTGTTAACACCAAAAGAACAAGCTCTCATGGTCTCAAAAGTGAGAGGCAGATACATTAGTTGGCATCAGTATCCAACATTGATTAACACTGTATTTGGATCATCACTTGCACTAAAGGGACAGGGACACTTTAGTTTATCTTATCAGATTTTATGCCAAGTAAAGCTACCATAAATGTTGGCCACGGCTTATGCTTGATGATTTAGAACAATCTGAGCACAGGAAAGCATAAAAGGGATACTCAGTGCATGTGTACACTCATAGGAGTCATCACACGTATCTGAACACCCTCTATACACTAAAATGCACCAGAGAGAATTAAATTGACAAGCTAAGCATGCACAACAATTTTTATTGCAAAGCTTCAGAGCTAAAGCTCATCCTTAGCTAAGTTTACACCAGATTGAGCATTTCATGCTATTACAAAGCTTCAAAGAAGCCGGTGAGAATAAATTCCCCACTGTTGTGGTGGAATAAACCCTCAGATCGATCACCACGGACTTGTCGCGCGCGCTAACGAGCGGAATCAGGGTGTGTTTCCCCCGGTTCGGGAGGGGCGAATGCAGAATAAGAGGTAGAGGCGGCCTCCCTTCCAAGTCTGCAAGCACCTAGCAGCACATGCTCATACTGGAGTGGGGAGATCGGTAGGGAGGAAGGAGCGGCGACGGCTGAACGGGGAGCGCCTAGTTGACGCAGCATGCGGAGCGGAATACGCTCAGCCCGCTGCGCTGCTTCGTGGGCCGCTTGAGCGGCCTAGTAACATGTATTGTTTCTCTTTTTTGCTTTTCTTCTTTTTATTCTGTTTTATTTCCCTTTTTCCTTTACTATTTTTATAGTAAAAAATGTGTTCACGTTTTTGGAAAAAATAATAACAGAAAAAATTAGTTCTAATAAATAAAATATTCACATATGTAAAAATAATAAATAATATTTATGTCATTTGAATGATTTTTTAATAATGAATACGTCATTGAACAATTTTTTAAATATGAAAATTCATGTCATTTGAAAGATTTTATAAATATGAACATTCATGTCATTGAACGGTTTTTAAATATGAACATTTATGTCATTTGATCAATTTTTCAAATATGAACAGTTATTTGATTTGAAAGATTTTTTAAATATGAACATTTCTATTATTTAATGATTTTTAAATTTGAATATTTATGCTATTACGATGATTTTTCAATATGAACATTTATAATATTTGAACATAAATTGTTATTTGAATGATTTTTCAAATGTGAATATTTATGTTATTTGAACAGTTTTTCAATAAATAGCATTCATTTCATTTGAGCGATTTTTCACATTCGAATATTATGTTATTTGAATTTCTTTTAGATCTGAACACTTATGTTATTTGGATGCTTTTCAATATAAACATGACCATTTATATTATTTGAATAATTATTCAAATATGAACATTATGCTATTTGAACGGGTTTTCAAAATGTAACATTCGTTTCATTTGAACGATTTTTCAATATGAACATTTAATTTATATGGACGATTTTTCTAAAAAAATATTTATGTAGACATTTATTAAAAAAATATGAACATGTATGATATTTGAAAGATTTTTCAATGTGAACAAAAATAAATAAGTTTTTTACAACATAAAACATTGATTTTTAACATAAACCATAAAATAGAAAATGAAAAAGAAAGCCGAAAATAATAAAATGAATAAAATACCTAAAAATAAAACAGGAAAGAAGAATATGTGAGGCAAGTGTGACACAAATGTTTCCTCGCATTGAGCATCGACGCTGCCTGTTAACAACAGATGGAGGAATGGTGCAGCAGAGACAGATCAAGGCTGAGTAAGAAAACGAAGAATGCCTTGGTAACTCTAACATGCCAAGGATCGGAATGCATGGGTTTTTGGCACTGCTAGACAGCAGCACACCGGAGAGCACCTACCATCTCAGGTAAGTTATGAATTAATTTTACCGTATCACACTTTAAACGAAATTTTAAGTTCTTCAAATTGTCGTTGGAGGCCGAGAGTATGTTCAAGGCGGTCACTCAGTGCATTCTTGGCAACGGCGATAAAATGTTGTTCTGGTTCGACAAATGGCTTGATGGAAGAAGCCCTAGCGAAATTGCGCCAGATCTGATCAAGTTCGTTTCTGCAAGAGGAGGCAAGATACGAACAGTGGCAGAACCTCTAGCAGATGGAAGATGGGTCAGAGACATCAGAGGAAATCTCACGCTGCAAGCCATTGTGCAATTCACAATGCTTTGGGGTTTGATTCAAGACCGAGGACCATTATCAGAGGAAGAGGATATTTTCAGGTGGAGGCTGACAGCCAGTGGATAGTACACTGCAGCGTCAGCATACAGTGCCTTATTCTTGGGTTCAGAAGGTGCAGATTATGCCAAGACACTCTTGAAGAGAAGAGCTTCGCTCAACCAAAATTGTTCAGCTGACTAGTAATGCGCAATCGATGTTGGACAACTGGTCGTCTTGCTAAGCGTGGACTGCAAGGGCGGCGATGTGTGTGTTGTGCGATGAGGAAGCTAGAACTCTGAACCATCTTTTAGCGAGCTGCTCTTTCACCCGAACATTCTGGTTCAGCTTATGTCTAGCTAGAAATCATGTTGATATCACACCATCTTGCTAAACTTACTCTAATCACATACACGTCTGCTAAGTTTACTTCATCCATTCTTAAAGTTTGGCAAAATTACAATACATATATCGAATCATTCTGGACATAACCCTAAATAATCTGTACGATCCAAACATATAGATATATAGCTCTGGACGATCCAAACATATTTTAGACCCTGGGCAAATTAAAATAAATATATTTATACTAAAATTTTATACGTACTTTTGAATTACTTTTTTTTAGAAAAGACACACATAAGCTTTGTGAACTAATATATCATAATATAGTCTTAAATAGTATATTTACAGTCTATTAGATGTATAATTCCCAACTTTTAAATGTTGATACTATTAATTATATCATTGTTTATAACACAATTGCAAATTCTAGCAATAAAAAGTTGTATTATGAGAAATTTGAACCATGTGTTGCCAAAAAATTGTCCTTGATGTGATTTTTTTCATAACTAAACAATATAATAGTGTTTATGTATATATAGGTATGTGTGTATATGTGTTCGAGTCCATTTTAATATCTTATATATCATGGTAGAGATATCTAAAGTGTACGGTCCATAAAATAAATATATAAATAGTGGTTTCTCGTATAAGGTTGGATAAGCACATTCATATAAACTTCTATTGTATAAATTGAAACATTAGTAAATAAGTTTTGCAAGTTTGGTTTGGTGATAAGTTGAAATTAGGGCATGCTTTGTACTTACTATTGAAATCGCATCCATCACAATAATCACTGGACAATTAACTTTACATATGATTTCATATCTAATATGCTCATATGCAATGTGATTGTTAGCATCTGGTGTATGCAACTAATTATTAAGAGACGACGAATGGTTTTCATTTCCTCATGGTCATCTGAATATATTTTTAACAAGGTGCATTGTAAAATCCAACTGATTTGCTCTCTGATTTTTATTTGGATTTATTTGGACGTTTTACAATTTGGTGTTCTATTCTTTTGAATTTTTGCTATCCCACATTTTGGCTAAGTGATGTTATTGAGCAATCTTGAACTTCACCAATCCTATGTAATCCCATATATTCCAAATCCATACCTATATCATCCTGTACAATGCTATGACAAGAGGGAAGTACTAAAATGGGGTACAAAAGCTGATATAGGTGAAATTCACTTTGGCACTTGAGAGTATATGCTCCCGCCACCGAAAAAAGTTACTTTACTTGTGCTGCCAAAATTCATTTTGTGAGTTTTACATTCATTGCAAATGGTCATATTGTTTTATGAAATTCTGTAAGGGTAACAAGTATCCACCAAGTACCTATACGCATGGTTTTTAAATATATACATTAACATAATACAGGTTTCACAAAGTTTCTTTTTTGCGAAGATGGTTTTTGCTAAGCTAAATAAAACAGGTTCTTATGTACCATCGTTAAGATTGGAATTTCCCAACGATCACCGGAATCCACATTCTAGCAAACGTGACTATTACTGTACTCTTTATAGCTTTTGGCAAGATTAGCATAAAAAGGTTGGCTAGTTTAAAGGAGGTGTGTGTACAGAAGGTATATATGTAGCTTTCGGTATTGAGATAACAGGAATCCGGGATCCAGCTCTAGTGAACGAACGTAGACAACTCACCTAACAGATTTTTTTTTTTTGAAACTGTGGGGCAAAAGCTTTGCCCCATATATTAATTAAGCAGAAGGTGTCCGGTTTATTAGTGGAAGAAACCGGGCGAAAACCATACAACAAACGCCAACAACAGCGAACACCACGGGGCAGAGCCCACACACAACACCCACTCCACCTGTTGCCCACACGACACAAGGAGGAACGCCACCAGGACCACCTTCCGGGGCCGCCGCCCCGACATGCCACCGCCCACGCCCGGGCCACGACGCCGCACGACCCGGCCACCCACAGCCCAAGCTGCACCAGGTAAGCCGCTCGCAGACCACGGCCGTCGTACCAGAATCCGGGGCCGCCGCCCCGGCCTAAAAGGCAACCGCTGCTGCCGCTGCCCCAGCAGCCCCGACAGCCTCGCCGCCAGCACCCCTTCCGGGGCCGCCGCCCCGGCCTAAAAGACAGCCACAGATGCTGCCGCCACACCAGCCTCGACACCTCCTCCCGCAACCACAAGTCCCTCCAGCCGGCCACCACTCCAAAAACGATGCCCCCAAGGGGGAGCATGACACCGAGCGCCATCATCGCCCGATCCCGGAAGATCTAGTGTTTCCCCCGGAGTGGTCCGGGTGGAAGCGAGCACCACGTCACGACGGCGTCTTCAAAAAGAGAAACGGCGCCCGAAGGCGTCGTCGCCGCCTGTCCGACGACAGCCGGAACAGAGCTTTCGCTCGACGTAGCCATGCCTTGCACCCGGCGCCGGCAAGCCTCACCAACCACCACCACCACCACCAAGCCCGACGACGAGGAGGCGCGACGCAGGTCGCCGCAGCCACCCGCACCTCGCGGAGACTACCAGCAGCCACCCCGCACGGCAGGCCAGCAGGTCCGACACCAACCACCGGAACAGAACCGCCGGACGCAGCACAACCGCCGCACCTCCCCGAGCACCATGCCGGCAAGGCCAGGAGGAGCGCCGCCCGTGGACAGGAGCCACCACGGCTCATGGCCGCAGCTCTGCAAGCGGCACGACACCACGCGCCAAGCGTGCCGCACGGCCGCCGGCGGCCGGAGACAAGGACGAGCTCGTCCACCACCACCTCGCGTCTTCCCTGCGCAACCAGAGCCGAAGCTCGAAGGCGCACACGCCGACGCTGCGCCCGAGCACGCACGCCGCGCCTCCCCCTGGCCGCCGACCCGCCCCACCGACGGGCCCGCCAGAGCCCAGATGCGGCCCGGCCGAGCCCATCGCACCACAGCCGAGCCGCCGACCTGCCGTCCCGCCACCCGCGCCGCCGTCCAGCCGCCCGCGAGGCGAAGACGACGCCCACCAGTCCCGGAGCCGCCGCTCCGGCGCGCCCTCGCCGGCGGCCCGCCATCGCCGTCCCAGGCGGGCCCGACGTCCGCAGCGGCGAGATACACCCCCGCCAGACCGCTTTTTGGCGGGCGGGGAGGCCGCCGCCACCGCGGCACGACGGCCGGCGGCAGCAGCGGCGAGGGGGGCGGAGGAGGGGGGGCTAGCGGCGGGGCGGAGGTGCGCCTCCGGTGCCGCCCTGGGAGCAGCAGAGTTCTCACCTAACAGATTGGTTTGTGAGGTTTTTGGACCTAGACCGTACATACAACTGGGCACCGAAGCGATTTGCAGCACAAAGGGCATAACCACGAATCAAATACAGTGTGCAGTTTGAAAGCTCTCATGGGGCGAACTCCACTATCCTGATCGTGATGCAACCAATTGGAAAGAGATGGCAACAGTTTTGAGCCCTGTCTCACCTGCTACTGCCATTTTCTCTCCTGTTCTAGATATATAGGCATCGCTTTCTGGTTTGTGTCGCTGCTCTGCAGAGATTAGCTCTTCTAGTTTCTTCTGTAGTTTGTAATTCTGAGTTCTAGTCATTAGTAGATCCTCTAGCCTTGCTAGAGTTAGTTTATCATGTATTTTACTTTGTGTCCTCTAGACATGTACTGTAACTTTGTGGTTTCGTTCAAGTAATGGAACCGGGGGGGCTGCGGCCACCCTGTGAATCTAAAAATACAGTGTGCAGTGTGCTCTCACAAACTGCACGAGCCCATATTCACAATTTAAATCTCGCTGTCAAAAATTTAGACAGGTTGGTGCACTACTAGCCTAGAAATGTGGAAGCGAGTTGGCAACTCCGGCTGTAGTTCGCCCAAGCTTGGCCGTAAAAGGAAATCTAGTTTACAGCATACTGAGATACATGTACAATAAATGGATGCGTGCATTCTTCTGGGCAGTTTCTGATGAAGTTCATGGCGAACAGTTCATGGTTTTGCAGTCTGAGTGGTCAGTCTGTCATGGACGTTACACCTCTGGTTTTGCAGTGTGTCAGTACGAGGAGTCCGTAACTGAAGAACGGTGGCGAGTACCATGCAGGACAGTACGGCATGTCCCCGGTGGGGGTCGAGCGCAACACCGATTCCCCGATGAGCTCTTGTGGCCTCTCTCCTCTTAGCCATGAAATGATGCTGCCTGCGCGGCCTGAGTTTCGGCTGATTCTGTTGCCACTCCATCTTCATTCTTTTTGACTTGGCCGACCGAGCCGAAACCAAACCAAAAGGAAGCCGGAAGGTGGGCGATAGATACGATCTTGTCCAACAATCATCGAATGCATGCATGCATATGCGGTGTCCCGTGTGACGAATGCGTGAGCTAGCTAGCATTTGAATGTGGCTACTCCCTCTTAGCCATGAAATGATGCTGCCTGCGCGGCCGACGAGCAGGGGCTTAGCCACCCCCAATAATCTGATTTTTGTTCTTTAATTCACTAATAATCATGCTTAAAATTGGTAATTTTAAGCATTTTTACCCCTCCGGCCCCTCCATGCCTAAGATCTGGCTCCATCACTGATGGACAAGTCCACAAGCCTTGATGCCATATACAAGTTTTGTGCTGCTGTGGTGCAAGTATTTGGAGAAAAATACCTGAGACAACCAAATACCCAAAACACAACACGGCTCATGGCTATTGGACCTGCAAGAGGATTTCCAAATAGGCTTGGCTCTATCGATTACATGCACTAGCTAGGAATATAAAATTTGCCAATTCACTTGGGAAGGGAAATATTCAAAGTCATTTTGTTGAATCAACTATGATACTTGAAGTTGTGGCATCACAACACCCTTGGAGTTGGCACTGTACTATTGACATTATAGGATCTCCCAGTGACATCAATGTGTTTCAGCGTTCTCCGGTGTTTGTATGACTTGCTGGAGGAAACACTCCGAAGTACACCTTTGAAAAACAATGGCAACCAGTATGAGAAGGGGTATTACCCTCTTGATGGTATCTATCTTTGGCGGGGGGGGGGATTTCTGAAGACGATCTCGACCCCCAAGGTAGTAAAAGATCTCTTTTTGCACAACAAAAAGAAAGTGCGAGAAAGAATGTGGAACAGATTTTTGGATTGCTCCAAACTCGTTGGGCTATTGTTCGACACTCAACTCTTAAGTGGAGCAAAGTTATGTCCCCTGGTCATGATTTTTTATGTTATCATGCTCCACATGATTGTGAAAGATAAGCGTGATCAACCACATGATCTTGAGTATGACTTCATGGGCGCTCTAGTCAAGCCAGATCATCAACCATCTTCACTAGCAGATTTTTTGAAGATGCATCGACAAATTCACGACAAGGAGATGCATCACCAAGTTTTTGATGATCTGGTTATAGAAACAAATAGTTTACAATTTTTTTACTGAACTATGTTTATCTAAACTATGTGTGAGAAACTGAGAACTACTATGTGGTGTGATGCTAATTATCTCTATATAGGATGTCTAACTTTTGAATTCAAATCCAAAAAAATAAATTTTTATTTTTATTCGAATTATTTTTTGTTGTATGCATTGAATATTTATATTTGCCAGCCAGCCGCACACGGGTAGACTTGACCCGTCGCACCTGCAAACTGATCAGTACGATGCCTCGTTGGAGTAAGAGGCATCAGCGCATTATGTTTGACTTGCAAATTTTAGACAAGTTGGTGCACTACTAGACCTAGACCGTACATACAACTGGATTATGTTCGAATTGGTTTATGAACTCGATCCTCCGCGCCCAAGTTGCTCGAACGCCAAATGCTTCCGCATCCTTGGACAAGATGGTTTGGCAAGATTAGCATAAAAAGGTTGGCTAGTTTAAAGGAGATGTGTGTACAGAAGGTACATACACTAGTAGAAAACAGGGCTTCCGTTTTCACCTTTGATCCCGGCCAAATTACAACCCGGGATCAATGCACCATTGATCCCGGGTCGGGAGGGCGGGGCGCCCGTGGGCATTGCTCCCGGGTCGGGGGGGACCTTTGGTCCCGGTTCGTGACACGAACCGGGATCAAAGGGTCCTCACATGCGCGCACATGCTTCTCAGCGCTGGGCCCCTTTGGCAGGGGACCTTTGGTCCCGGTTCGTGTTACAAACCGGGATCAAAGGGTCTCCCTGCTATATCATCTTCTTCCACCCCGAGCTAGCTCGAGTTCATCACCATTTCTCCTCCATTTTCCTCTCTCCCACTCAAATTAATCCCCATTTTTTTGCACCATTTGAGAGGATTGAAGGCACCCCATCTATTCAAAGGTTAGCAACATCGTTCTTTCCTCCGGCGTTGCAACTTTAGCTCATTTCGTTGCTAGTTTAGCTCATTTCAATTTTGTAATGCTAGCAAGGTGTTTGATGAAATGCCCAAGCTAGAAAGTGTATTTGCGAGCTCAAATTAATTTATTATTTGTGGATTTTAGTGTTGTCCCCGTCCTCACCGCCGTCGATAGCCCGCGTCGTCCCGTCACCGGCACCACTTTGGTGAGCCTCTTTTTTATCTTTTATTTTTAAAACCTATATATATACTTGTATGATTTAAATGCATATTTATTTCTTGTATAATTAATTTCTTATGTTTTTTATATGTATAGTGTCATGGTTTTGATATCCGTCCCCGTCGGCCCTCGTCCGATCTATGATTCGGATGTGGTATATTTTCATAACTATTTGTTTCGTTTCGTGTTTATCACACTCATGCCCGACCAACTTGACGTAGAGATATTTTTATTTAGGAGGTAGTTGAACCGGAAATTCCAGTCGACCCTATTGTCGAGTATTTTAAAAAGGAAAACGACGATTTGAAAGCAAAATTGAAGATAAGCGAAGATCTTTGTCTCCAATACCTAGAAGAGAAGAGTGTATTGGACTTGAAGATTGCCGACATCGATGATGCTTACGGGGTCGTCGTCGCTGCTCACGAGATGAAGATGGAGGCAATGCGCTTGAAGCTTAAAAAGATTAGAAAATATGCCATTAGTCGAGAGGCTTGGTATCATTATGCTGTTGGTTCAATAGTTACCTTAGTTGCGATTTTGATCGCATTTGTTGTTGGATTTAAATTCTTTAGATAGTTGTATGTTAGGTTCAATTAATGTATGTTTCATTAGAACAATGTATTACATTTGGGCACTACTCTACTTTGGTTTTAATGTGATGAACTTGTATTAATTAATTTGGTCAGTACTATATATTTATGATGTAGTGTAATGGTTTTTGATATATTTATATAATGCAGATGAGCCGGCAATGGATGTACAGTGACCGACGCGGTCTCGACTTTATCAATGGCATGCATAGTTTTCTCCGTGTGGCTAATGATAACAAGCCGTCGAGTGGTTATATTCTTTGTCCATGTAGAGTCTGCAAGAATAAGCGGGATTACTCTACGTCAAGAACCATTCACGTCCACCTGTTGGAGGAGGGTTTCATGGATGGTTATTATTGTTGGACCAAGCACGGAGAAAGAGGGGTTATGATGGAAGAAAATGAAGAAGAAGAGGATAATGACACCTATCCTACGTTCACTGCAGACGGTGATACTCCAATGGGGGAAGACGAAGCTGAAGAAGAGCCCAATGATGATGAGCCCAATGATGATTTTGGCCGGGCCATTCTTGATGCACGGATAAACAGCGGAAGTGAAAACGAGAGGTCGAAGTTGGATAGCATGTTAGAGGATCACAAAAAATTGTTGTACCAAAATTGCGAAGATGGCCAGAAGAAGCTTGGTACCACGCTGGAATTGCTGCAATGGAAGGCAGAGAATGGTACAACTGACAGAGGATTTGAGAATTTGCTGAAAATAATAAAGAAGATGCTTCCAAGGGATAACGTACTGCCCCCCAGTACGTACGAAGCAAAGAAGATTGTGTGCCCTCTAGGATTAGAGGTGCAGAAGATACATGCATGCATCAATGATTGCATCCTCTATCGCGGTGAGAAGTACGAGCATTTGAATGCGTGCCCGATATGCGGTGCGTTGCGGTACAAGATAAGGCGAGATGACCCTGGTGATGTTGACGGCGATCCGTGCCCCAGGAAGAGGGTTCCTGCCAAGGTGATGTGGTATGCTCCTATAATACCACGGTTGAAACGTTTGTTCCAAAACAAAGAGCATGCAAAGTTGTTACGATGGCACAAAGAAGACCGTAAGAAAGACATGATGCTGAGACACCCCGCTGATGGGTCGCAGTGGCGAAAAATCGACAGGACCTTCAAGACGTTTGCAGATGACGCTAGGAACATAAGATTTGGTCTAAGTACAGATGGCTTTAATCCTTTCGGGGAACAAAGCTCCAGTCATAGCACCTGGCCTGTGACTCTATGTATGTATAACCTTCCTCCTTGGTTGTGCATGAAGCGGAAGTTTATTATGATGCCGGTGCTCATCCAAGGTCCGAAGCAACCCGGCAACGACATTGATGTGTACCTGAGGCCATTGATTGAAGAACTTTTAGAGTTGTGGAGTGACGAAGGGGTACGTGTGTGGGATGAGCACAAACAAGAGGCATTTGACCTACGAGCGTTGTTGTTTGTAACCATCAATGATTGGCCTGCTCTTAGTAACATTTCAGGACAGTCAAACAAGGGATACAATGCTTGCACGCACTGTCTAGATAAGACTGAAAGTATATATGTAGGCAACAAGAATGTGTACCCAGGTCATCGTCGATTTCTTCCACCTGAGCATCCCGTAAGAAAGAAAGGCAAGCATTTCAAATGTGAGGTTGATACCGGACGAAGCCTACCTGCCCTGATGGTGATGCTATATATGAGATGGTCAAGGATTTAGAAGTAATCTTTGGAAAGGGTCCTGGCAGTCTATCTGTTCCGAAAGACGCCAACAAGCGCGTACCCTTGTGGAAAAAGAAATCCATATTTTGGGAGTTACCCTATTGGAAAATCCTAGAGGTTCGCTCTGCAATCGACGTGATGCACGTGACGAAAAATCTTTGCGTGAACCTGCTAAGCTTCTTGGGTGTGTATGGGAAGACGAAAGATACACCGGATGCACGACTGAACCATCAACATATGCACGAGAAGACGAAAGACGACCACCTTAATCCAGAGAAGTATCAAGGTCCTGCCAGCTACGCTCTTACCAGAGAAGAGAAGGAGATCTTTTTTGAAGTCCTGAACAGTATCAAGGTCCCGTCTGGCTTCTCGTCGAATGTGAAGGGAATAATTAACATGGCAGAGAAAAAGTTCCAAAACCTGAAGTCTCATGACTGCCATGTGATTATGACACAATTACTACCGGTTGCATTGAGGGGGCTTCTACCGGAAAATGTTCGACTACCCATTGTGAAGCTATGTTCATTCCTCAATGCAATTTCTCAGAAGGTGATCAATCCATTGACTCTAGGAACTTTACAGAAGGATGTTGTTCAGTGTCTTGTCAGCTTCGAGTTGGTGTTCCCACCATCCTTCTTCAATATTATGACGCACCTCATAGTTCACCTAGTCGAAGAGATTCAAGTTCTCGGTCCTGTATTTCTACACAACATGTTCCCCTTCGAGAGGTTCATGGGAGTCTTAAAGAAATACGTTCATAACCGTGCTAGGCCTGAAGGAAGCATCTCCAAGGGTTATGGAACAGAGGAGGTCATTGAGTTTTGTGTTGACTTTATTCCTGACGTTAACCCGGTCGGTGTTCCTCAATCGCGCCATGAGGGGAGATTGCGTGGAAAAGGAACACTAGGAAAGAAACAAATATTTTCTGACTGGGATTCTTTCAATCGAGCACACTACACAGTTCTACATAATTCGAGCTTGGTGGCTCCGTATATCGAGGAACACAAGAATACTTTACGCTCATTAATGGCTGAAGAATGCATTGAAAAAGAACACTTGAAGACTTTCTGCGGGTGGTTGCACACACGTCTCATTAATGACAACACTGTCGAAGAACAGCTAAACTTGTTGGCCAGAGGACCATCTTCGACTATATTGGCTTTTCAAGGGTACGAGATAAATGGGAATACATTTTACACGGCCGACCAAGATAAAAAGAGCACCAACCAAAACAGTGGTGTCCGCTTTGATGCATCAAACAACAATGGGACAAAGGACACATATTATGGGTACATAGAGCAGATATGGGAACTTGACTACGGACCTTCTTTCAAGGTACCTTTGTTCCGGTGCAAATGGTACAACCTGGATGGTGGGGTAAACGTAGACCCGCAGTACGGAATGACTACAGTGGATCTCAAGAATTTTGGGTATGACAACGAACCATTCGTACTAGCCAAAGACGTGGCTCAGATTTTCTATGTGAAGGACATGTCTTCCAGACCAAAAAAAAGAAAAGATAAGCAAGCGAAGACATCATATGATGAGCCAAAGCGTCACATAGTTCTTTCAGGGAAAAGAACTATCGTGGGAGTGGAGGACAAGACAGACATGTCAGAAGATTACAACAATTTTGAAGAAATCCGGCCCTTCGCAGTGAAAATTGACCCAAGTCTCGCGTTAAATGGAGAAGCTTGTCCATGGCTACGGCGCAATCAGAAGAAAGTGACGGGTAGAAAGTAGAAGAAGATTGTGTAATAATGTATTAAACCTTTTATGTAACTGTGTTCTGAAAACTCAGAAGAGAGATCAAATGCACTGTTGGACGTATGACGTGAATCCGAATGCTTTGATTACACAAGGAGTAGACACTGAGTGTCGAACATGTCCAGGAGGGGGCTATTTATAGGGTTACAAATTGATGTGGTCCAATGTCTGGTCAGCTTCGAGTTGTTATTCCCGCCATCCTTCTTCGAGTTGTTGTTCCCACCATCCTTCTTCAACAGTGGATCTCAAGAATCTTGGGTACCACACCAAAGTGCCACATAGTTCTTTCAGGGAAAAGAAACATCGTGGGAGTGGATAACAAGATAGACATGTCTGAAGATTATAATAAGTTTCATGAAATTCCGCCCTTCACAGTGAACACTGACCCAAGCATCCTGTTAAATGATGAAAATTCTCCATGGCTACGGCTCAGAAGAAAACAGAAACAATAGTTGGTGATGTTGGTGATGTGTAATAATGTATGAAACCTTTTATGTAATGCATTCTATGGAATGTATTAAACCATTATGTAAGGAGCATGTGTAAGAAGCTTCAATCAGCTGCAGTTTTACCAACACAATCTCTGCATTCTCCAAGTGATAGAACAAAACATACGGTCGAGGGGAGGGTTGCCCAAAGATGCCTCCGCCGGACATCTCTGATGATCTACAACCGTCCTGCAAGACATCTCTGATGATCTGCAACCGTTCCAAACGGTTGCAGATCATCAGAGACGTCTTGCCGCTGGTTGCCCAAAGATGCCTCCGCCGAGGGGAGGGTTCACCTTCAGCCTTCACTGAGTGCTCTCTGCTACCCATGTGCTGCCAAAATGAACTACAATGAGTAGACACTGAGTGCTGAACATGTCCGGGAGGGGGGCTATATATAGGGTACGTGTGCTTCTTTAGTCCCGGTTGGTAACAACAACCGGGTCATGTGGGTCACGAAGTGGTCGTGATACTGCTGATCCAACAGCTCACAATCCCTCAAAAGAAACACACCTCTGATCCAACGTCTCACAAGCGCTAGAAAGAAACACACGATCCGTATGCTCCAACCGGGACTAAAGTCGGGCTCACCCCTGATCCAACGGTTCACAAGCGCTTTAAAGAAACACACGATCCGTGTGCTCACAAGCGCCGTATAAGCGAGGAGGATGCGCACGTCCGTCGCTACATGTATCTGTTGGATACGATGTATACTAATACATGGCAGGGAATCGTGGACCTGGCAGAAGTTAGTTAAATAAAAATGACATGAGGACGATCGATCCAGCTGTGTAACCACCGGAGAGATTAAATAAAGATCTGTAACCGTGATACTTTTTGCATATTAATTTGAGCCATGGGATCGTGTGTTTCGTTTAAGCGACGTCCCCGAAAGATAAACAAAACTACGAAAGCAATTAAATCAATAGATATAAAAGAAAAAGAAAACAGAAATAGAAACAAGAAAAGGAAACAAGAAAAAAAGGCCTTTCATATATGATGGACCATTTAAGTTAAATTTTAAAAAGAAACTAAAATAACAATTCAAAAACATGTAAAAGATAAACAAAATTACAAAAGCAATTAAATCAATAGATATAAAAGAAAAGGAAAACAGAAATAGAAATAAGAAAAGGAAACAAGAAAAAAAAGAAAAACACAAATCATCCCGGTTGGTAACACCAACCGGGACCAAAGGCCTGCTGGGCTTCGCGCGCAGTTTTTTGCGGCCCAGACAGACCTTTGCTCCCGGTTGGTGTTACCAACCGGGATGAAATGGTCATCCATCCCGGTTCGTGGCTGGAACCGGGATGAAAGGTCTGTTTTCGCGCGATATGTGTGGTTTCTGTCGAAATTTTCTCTATCTCCCCCCAAATCGAACCGCAGCGGCGAAGCCCTGCCCGAGCGCCGCCGTCGCCCATCGCCCCGCCGTGGTGACGCCGTCGCCCATCGTCCCGTCGTGGCCGCGCGCGTCCTGCTGCCGGAGGCGCCCGCGCGGACTACGACGACGCCGTCGCGCGCCCTCCCCTCCCCAGCGCCTCGTGGCCCGTGCTCTGCATCGTGCCCCGCCGTCGCCCTCCCCTCCGGCCCTTGCGCCTCCGCCGTCGTCGAGGTAAGTCCTCTCCTCTCCTCCCCGCCGTCGTCCTCTCCTCCCCTCCCCGTCGTACGGCCGCGGGACGCGCGGTGGCGCGGGATTGGCCGGGGCGCCACTGCGCGCGATTCCGGCCCGCAGGTCGCCGTGCCGCACCGTGCCGCGCCGCTGCTGGGCTCCGGGAGGCCGCCGCCATCGTGGTGCAGCCCGTGGCGCCGCCGTCGTGGTGCAGCCCGTGGAGGCCCTTTTTTGACTATGAATTTTGTTGCTATTTTTTTTACTATAAATTTTGTTGCTATTACTAACTTAGATCAAACATAGCAACGAATTTTGCTATGAATTTTGCAAATTGATTAAGTTCCTATTACTAACTTAGATCATAGGTGTTATATATGAATTGCTATGAATTCATATGTAGATTAAAATTATTCATGTGTAGATTAAAATTATTCATGTGTAGATTAAAATTAGATCATAGTTAGTAAAATCATTGATCCAAATCATTCATGTGTAGATTAAAATTGCTATGAATTTTAGATGTGTAGATTACAATTGCTATGAATTTTAGATGTGTAGATTAAAATTCCTATGAATTTTAGATGTGTAGGTTACAATTGCTATGAATTTTAGATGTGTAGATTAAAATTGCTATGAATTTTGGTGTCATTTAATTAGAAAATATGGAGATTCATGTGGAGATTACTTAAACAACAAAATTGTAGAGATTATTTGTTATTTGTTCATATTGTGCCATTTTGAATTAGGGCCATTTTAAATCATGTAATAAAATTATTTGTTCTTTGTCATCTTAAATAATTTGTTCTTTGAATTAGTGTCATCTTAAATTTATTCATATTATTGTTACAAAATTGATTGCAGGCACATTAAGTGACCCATGGATCCAAATTGTCCGGACGACTTCGGCATAGACGAGGAGCGTGGAGAGCCATTGGATCCACTTTTTCCGGGCGTCGGCGCTAGAGACGAGGAGCGTGAAGAGATGTTGCGTATGATTATAGCAGGACGTGCAGCCGCGCCTGTCGGTGAAGAAGACGATGTGGCTAATTTAGAGGAATTCAGCTCCCAATTTCTCAATGACTCCGGTGAGGGAGCAGAAGTAGAAATTTGTGTAGAGAAGGAAGTGGTAGTAACAAACTCAGGCGAGGTATATATTAATTAAGCCTCTGTTGATCGATGACATAGCTTAATTATTTGATCCTGCGGTTATTAACGAATCTTTTTTTCTTTTAGCCCTCTGGAACAAGCAAATCATCTGCATCTAGAGGGTCGAAAGGGTCGAAAGCCATGAAGCCTCGAGGCCCGTCGAAGCCGATGAAGGAGGGTCAAAGGGTAGTGATCGACATAGTTGATGCTACTGGCCAACCAATGCAACCCTTAGAGTGCCGCCGCAAATTTATAAACCAATGCGGAGTTTTTGTTAGGGACATGGTACCGATCACATGTCAAGAATGGCATCCGCGGAAGGACGGGAGCAAGACTTGGACTTATGTCGACGACCAAACAAAAGATTTGTTTTGGGAGAAGCTCTTGACAAAGGTCACCCTGCCTCCAGAAGTGACAGAAAACGAGAAGTGGATGGAGAAAGTCAAGGAGTGGACTCTTGGCAAGGCTGCCGAACAGTTCCGAACCCACAAGAAAACTATATGGAAAGATTATTGTGAAGAGAAGGAAAAAGATCCTGAATACACTCCAGTATTCACCGGAGCACAAGTGAAGCTAAACGACCAGTGGCCCTTATTTAAAGAGCAAAGAGAATCGGAGGCCGCTGTGGCCCGATCGGAAAGAAACAAGTTAAATGCTGCGAAGAAGGAATATCACCACACTTTGGGGGCAGGTGGCTACAAGGCTGCCGTGCCTAAGTGGGAAGCATTTGAAGCAAAACTGCTTGATGAGGGGAAGATTCCACAGACAGCGGGCTGGCCCGATAGGTCCAAATTTTGGTTGTTCGCGCATGGCGCTGGGTTGGACCCTGACACAGGGAAGATTGTTGCTCAGGGAAAATGGGAGGCAAAGATTAGGTTTATAACCAAAGAACTTGAGAAAGCAATAGAGCAAGTTCGAAATGGAACCTACAAGGTCGACAGAGAGAAAGACGAGCTGTCACTCGCACTCGGGAATCCTGAAAAAGTTGGACGAGTACGAGGTTATGGATACGGAGTTACTTGGGCACAAGGTTTTCCGGCAGACGCTCACACTTATAGAAGCCGTCAGAGAAAGAAAAAGGAGGAGAGCGACCGGTTATCGGCATTGGAACGCAAGGTGCATCAGCTGGAGCAAAGTCAGCAAAGGGAATCTCGTGTGCAGCTAGAAAGTCCAGAAGTCGAAGCCGCCCCATCTAATCAGCAAAAAAGCAGCGTGGGTTCCACGCAGATGGAACATTCTGAACTTGAAGCGCCGCCGACTCGATACCCCGTGGATGATATCACGGAGAAGACAGAATGCGAGCTACATATGGCAATGAGCAACTTGTCCTTCAAGGTGGCGGTCGGCTATGCTTTACCGAATGAACCTGGACCAAGGTACCATCTCGGCGGGATTCCAGCTGGCTATGCTATTGTCGGGGTGGATGACATTGTGCCGTTATATGCTAATCTAAATCTTGACATTCCTGGAGGTGACGGCGAGAGGACACTAGGAGATGCCAAGAAGTCCATCATTCTGTGGCCAAAGAAATACATCTTGTTTCCAAACTTGCCGCCGCCAAGGCCACCGACTCCTCCAAGTAGCAACCCCCCACCTCAAGATCCACCCTCCCCACGTCATGATCCATCCCCCCCACCTCAAGATCCTCCCTCCCCACGTCATGATCCATCCCCTGCACCACCACCTCAAGATCCATCCCCCCCACCTCAAGATGCATCCTCGCCACCTCGTGACGACTGTCGGGAGCCCAGCCCGAGTCCATCCCCACCACCTCAAGAGAGAGTGCGCTCTGTTTCGCGGAAACTAAAGTTCCCGTCGAAATATACAGAGAGGTGCGCTTTAAACTTCCCGCCAGAAACTCGAGAGGAACGTGAGTTGCGAAAGCCTCTTCCAAAGAGATCCTACGACTTGACTCCAGAGGAACTCGAGGAGTCGGTGCGAGCTGATGTGAAAAAACAATTGGCACCGAAACGGCACATGCGAAAGGAGGTAATAGCACCGGGAAAAGTGGCACAATTTCTGAAAAATCTATCGACTGGGCCGGCACGGCCGCCTATTCTGCGAGACGACTATGATCGTACCATTGAAAAGTTAATTAGAGAACGGAATTTGCAGGAGAATGAGGCATGTCGCCAAAAGAGGGAGCAGCAGCAGATGGCAGCTAAAAAGGCCCAGCAGGAGAAGGAGGCTGCATTTCGCCAAAAGAGGGAAGCTAATAAGAAATCCGGGAAACAAGTGGCCCAGCTCGGAGAACAGGCAAACCAGTCGGTCCCCGCGTTCAAAGTGGTGTCCGATAAGGAAATACAGCAAGACACAATTCGCATAGAAAACCCCAAAGAGTATATGTATGCATGGACATATGCCTACGGGAAGCCCTTGGTCAGACCTGAGATGGTCAAATCTCTGCCGACACAATTGCGACGTTTGCATGAGTGGTACGAGGGAGCCGTAAAGGAGCACCATGAGTATTTCCACGTTTCATATAAGAAAGACCATTATTTAGAGGATAACGCGATGTATGTGCCGTTTGACGAAATATTTCAGTTATTCAATCAAGACTCCCTCGACAAAGCCATCATCAGCTGCTATTGTTTGTAAGTGATTTATTTTATGCAATTTAATTAAGTCTCTATCTCAGCTCGTTCGTTGCCAATTATCTAACTTTATTCTTTTGTACGCTATTATATATGCAGAATGAAGATCGTCGAATGCAGAGATAACGGAATCTATAGTTTTGGGTTCATGGACCCATATTGGATTCATGAAGTAACCGTAAGGAACCATCCCGAGGACACCGAGCATTACATGCTCCAATATCTAGTGAAACACCATACATGTGAAGATATACTTCTTCCTTACAACTTCAGGTGAGTGTTACCGTACCTTCTACACATTCTACTTTGCTTACTCGATGTTTAGTGTAACTCATGGACATATAAATGTGTGAAGCAACCATTGGATTCTGGTAGACATTAGACCTGAACAAGCATGCGTTCAAGTCCTGGACTCGTTAAGGAAAGATATGGACGATTATATCAACTTGCAAGCAATGTTTCAGAGGTAACTTCAGTCATTATCGCTCTATATATCGATCTCTTTCGTTCGTTCAAGTCCTTTGATTTTTTCTTTT
This sequence comes from Poa pratensis, assembly GCA_947311845.1. Classification (NCBI taxonomy): domain Eukaryota; kingdom Viridiplantae; phylum Streptophyta; class Magnoliopsida; order Poales; family Poaceae; genus Poa; species Poa pratensis. The sequence continues at coordinate 16,665,940 of CAMZMU010000050.1, read as the reverse complement.
GCCGGCCAGGGTTTGGGAAAAGTTCATTACCGAGGTTCGTGGGACTTGGAAACCGCACCTGTTTTGGTATGAAACCAAGGTAAGTAGTAGTACTATATATATATGTCCGCGCAACTTTTAAATTCTAGTTTCAGCACCATTATCATGCTTGATTGTTATTTTGATTAAATTCTATTCTTTGTAAAGTGGTGTCTGAGGCAGGCACAAGGGAATAATTTATGTGGATATTATGTTTGCGAGTACATACGATCTTTTGTTCATCAGCGGGATAGAAAGCTCAGAACAACAGAGGTCTGTATACACTCTCGGCAATTACTTCATTACCATATTTGTGTTCATTTCCATTTTCACATTTTCTGATGATTTCACATTTTCTTATTGATCTAGATGGAACGAGAGAAGGACAAGCTCATACCAACGAAGCGCCTTATAGCAATTCAAGAGGAATTGGCAGGATTTTTGAACAAGGAGGTCCTGAAGAAATCCGGAGAATTTTTTCACCCTAGAAATTATTTTCTGCCTCCAATGTAATTGACGTGATCTCGACGTGAGAAACGTGATGTCGGTGTGTGACTTAATTATATATGTATCAAAACGTATGTGTGTGACTTATATGTATGCATCACGCGTGACATCGATCGATGTGTCAACTTTATATATGTGTGTGACTTTGTATGCGCAACGTGATCTTAATTAATAGGAAATAATTAAATGGAAAACAAAAAATCGAAAACCCTAAAAAAAAGCAAATAAAATACAAAAGATGCAAACCCTTTGGTCCCGGTTCGTGACACGAACCGGGACCAAAGCTCCCCGCCCTGCGCGCCCAGCCGCGCCCACGTGGAGGCCCATCTATCCCGGGTCGTGGACACCCGGGATAAAAGCCACCCCCCCCCCCCCCCCCCCCCCCCTAGTCCCGACCCTTTAATCCCGGTTGTAAAACCGGGACCAAAGGCCCTCTGGACCCGGGATTGTTGATGATGTTTCCACTAGTGATATGTAGCTTTCGGTATCGAGATAACAGGAATCCGGGATCCAGCTCTAGTGAACGAACGTAGACAACTCACCTAACAGATTGGTTTATGAAGTTTTTGGACCTAGACCGTACATACAACTGGGCACCGAAGCGATTTGCACCACAAAGGGCACAACCACGAATCAAATACAGTGTGCTCTCACAAACTGTAGGAGCCATATTCACAAGTTAAATCTCGCTGTCCAAAATTTAGACAAGTTGGTGCACTACTAGCCTAGAAATGTGGAAGCGAGTTAGCGACTCCGGCTGTAGTTCGCCCAAGCTTGGCCGTAAAAGGAAATCTAGTTTACAGCATACTGAGATACATGCACAATAAATGGATGCGTGCATTCTTCTGGGCAGTTTCTGATGAAGTTCATGGCGAACAGTTCATGGTTTTGCAGTCTGGGTGGTCAGTCACTCAGTCTGCCATGGACGTTACACCTCTGGTTTTGCAGTGTGTCAGTACCAGGAGTCCGTAACTGAAGAACGGTGGCGAGGACAGTACGGCATGTCCCCGGTGGGAGCAATTCAGTGCGTGCAGCTTTGGCTAGCCATCGGTGAGGCCGAGCGCAACACCGATTCTCCGATGAGCTCTTGTGGTCTCTCTGCTCGATCTACCTACAAAATGCTGCATCAAGGAGGCCGACCGACCGTGTGTGGAGAAATGTAGCGCCCCTCACATTGAGCATTGACGCTGCCTGTCAACAACTGGCTCGAGGAATGGTGGATCAGGGACAAGGTTCAGTAGGAAAACGAAGAACTTGGATGCCTTAGTAATTCTAACATGCTGGTCTCTATGAATGCATGGGTTTTTGGGACTACTAGACAGCAGCACACCGCAGAGCACCTCTCATCTGATATTAGTGATGAATTCAAGCAATGGTCTATGGCAAGGTGTGTCCTCAGCTCTTGTCCTATGCGCCGATGAGGGCATGATCTTATAAACATTTTCTTCCTTCTATAGAAGTATGGTACTCTCGGAAAAAATGAAATACATGCACAATAGACTGCTGCCACTTTACCACGCCAGGATATCGCCAAAGTTCTGGCAATGTGTTCCAAATGCCTCTTCACGTGATATGATCGACGCGTGAATTGAGTTTACAATATCACATTGGAAAGAAAATGTCAAGTTGTTGAGTTCATTTTCATTTCCCAATTAAGGACAAAGAGAGCCACAACTGCCTTCGAAGCCCATACCTTGGTCAAATTGGCATTTCTAACATGGATGTTTTAAGCAACATGGCCTTCTGCCACCAAGAGCTGTTGTTTACTCTAGAACATGTGTGCAGATTGCACACACATAAGCTACATGCTAGTATGGGAATCTGTATCCCACATAGAGAATGTGACTATTTCAGGCGTCCTTCATCTCTTCATCCTTGGGCTTGGTAGTTTCTCGTCGTGGAAAAACCTCGTTGAAAAGGTCCAAGAGTTCCTGGGCACGTTTCTCGGCACGTTCCTGCGCACGTTCCTTGTCATTGCATTTCTCTCCTCGCTCATCTCTGGAAAATCTTGACCCACAATCCTCTACCATCTGCAATGAAGAACAGAACAAACTAGATTAATGAGATCTTAACCTAAACCATTACTAACACGATGAAGGTGATCCAGCATAACAGATTGTAGTACTTGTTTGCAAACAGGTAACAATTCTCTGGACAAACAAATCAATTTCATATGTGATGGAGTAATGTTTTACTTCAGAGATTAATGAGGGTCATAAGGTGAGTAGTTTTGGGAGTCCAGTCCAGTAGTCAGCACCCAAAACACTTGCCAAAAAGATTATGCATGCATATCCATACATACAAAAGTACAAGAAAACACCCATGCCCCAAATAGCACAGCTCATCTAAATTCTGCACTTGTTTAATATTGCATGAAAAAAGGACCTACAACCCATACACAATAGTAAACATGCAGCTTTTGAATAACTTAAATCTCTTAGCGACAAATCAAGTGCACTGGTAAGCACAAACCTTGAAACATGCATCACTGCTATTCAGATATATTTGCTTCTCTATTTCAATAAATCAGTCAAAGAGAGATCAGAAAACTAATACCACAACACAGACCATAGAAAGACACTTCCCTTCATGATGTAACAAACGGTCCAAAGTATCACCATATTACATAATTCTGCATGTCCTTGTTTTCACCAGAAAACTAAAATAGCATAACAAATGAACATCTTAAAATCGGCAAAATAAAAAGGCAATACCGCAAAAACACAAGCAAGTGAGGATGGTTTGCAATTGATATTTTTTGCTTGTCAGCATCGGTAAGCTTGAAAGCCTCGCATCTGTTTTTAAATTCAGTAACTGATTCCCTTGTCTGGTTGCAAGCAGGAGTTTTCAAGAGGTACTCGTATACCTGCGTTTTTCACAACAATGAACATGAGATCAATTTAGGCATGAAAAGGACAAAGCCGAAAAGGCTATCGAGTATAAACAGTGTCAAGCATCATCAGAGAAATAATCGACCACCTTACACTCTGATGCAGCCACAGCCCCCAAACACCCCATGGGATCTGTCTTTGCACCTCTGTTTCGCAAGAAGTCAAGAACTTCGAAGTTGGTGAGATGCCCTGCATTCACTTTCTCTCTGACGAGCAATAAAGAGCATTGGATATTCAGAACTTCAAACTAGAAGGGCAGCTGGTAGATAACGGAGTATATGATAATGAAGATCTAGCTTGTAAGTTACTCAGACCACATCAATCATTCTCAGCACCTAGCAATTGAGTTTGAGAACTGAGACTCAACGCTAACGCACAACAAGATTAGGCTAGGACAATGCATAAGTCTCAAAAAAGCTGTCATCATAATTTCCCATCCATTCAACTAGCTCCTCGTCGACAGGATCGTCACTCAGGGACGGGGACAGTTCTGTACTGGACAATATCCAAGTCTCAACAATTTCTCTTCATAATTTCGCATCTAATCAACTAGCTCCTCAACGATAGGCTCATCATCACTCGGGGACAGGGACAGGGACAGTTCTGTACTGAACTTTGGTTTGCAGTCGATTGCGCCGTAGAGAGGGTAGGTGTACGGCTACAAGATCATGACAGCACATTGAACATAAACAGAAAATGATTACTCACATCTTCATCGTTGCCGCTGCCGGGGGCGGACGCGCCGAGACTTGTAACCGGTGGAATCAGGGTGCGTTGCCCTCGGTTCGTGGAGGGGCGGAAGCGGAGTATGAGGCGGCGACGGGGCCCTTCCAAGTCTGCAAGCACTCTAGCAGCACAGGCACGGAGTGGCGTGGATGGGTGGGGGAGAATGTCGCGGCGACGCTGGGAGGAAGGAACGGCGGCGGCTGACTGGTTTTTTTTTTTTTTTTGATACAAGTCTCTGGATATATTAATCAAGAAAAACAACATTACATGTAACATCCAGAAACAGCCCAGCTGTTCTACAATTTACAGATAGGCCCCTACAACAAACGAAATTACAACCAGGACCTTGGAACCATCCCTGCCTCATCGACTCCGCCATCACTCGATCCGCCGTCGCCGCCGTCGCACCACCAGAGAAGAAAACGAAGACGACGAGAGTAGCAGCTGTGTCGCCGGACCAAACCTGTGGAGGCTCACACCTCGTTGAAATCGCCGCATCGGCCACCCGTCGCGGACGGCGGGGTTTGAAATCAGCTGTAGCCACATCGGCGGGGGAAACGCCCCGATTCAGCCCGACGGTCAGGCCGCAAGCACCGGCGAACGCCAGCTTGCAAGCCCGCAAGCACTCCTCGAAGAACAGCTGCAGAAGAACTCCACCGACGGCACTGAGCACCGCAGAAGGAGCAGGAGCCCGCACCACAGAAGAAGAGGAAAGCTGGCGATTCCTCATCCGCTCCTTGCCACCACGGCCAGCCAGGGGACGATGACCTCGTCGCATCCCTCGATCTGCAGAACAAGCGATACGGCAAGCGAAATTATTGAGGCGGCCTTGATCCACTCGAGCTCTGCAGAAGATCCACCATGGATCCACCGTGCAGAGAGGAGCAGATCCGGCGCCGGCGTCGCTGCGAGTCACCGGCGACCAGCCAGAAAGGAAGAAAAAGCAAAGAAACACGGGCATCCGCCACGAAACTGCACAAGCAAAACTAAACCTAGATCTACCCCTAGTATCTACATCCCGCGCTACGCTTCCTCGTCCACGCCGGCCGGCAACGCCGCCGGAGAGGAGAGGGGAGCGAGCCGGGGCCGAGATCTGGAATCGAACTCTGACTCTCAAGGAAAAGAGAGGAGGGGAGCAGAGGAGAGAAGAGGTCGCGGCTGACTGGTTGACAGGAGGGGAGAAGGGAGATTGATGGAGGCGGTATCTGGGCTGGGCCGGCAACAAATCGACGGTTTGTTGCGATTTAACTGGGCTTTTAATTTTAAAACAATACTGCATGAATTACTTGGGAGAGGGGGGCGCACCATGGGGAGGCATCAACAATTTTTTTTCCGAACAACGATAACCTTAAACTAGCCATAATCTATTACTATGCAGATATACTATGGCGGAGGAGATCGATGTACATACCCTTGTAGACCGAAAGCGGGGATTACGCTCCCGTACAAGCGTTGTTGATGAAGCCGACGACCCCGACCTCAAGGTCGTGTAGAGGAAGAAGACGTACTTCCAGTGCCATACGTGTAGCACCTCGTAGCTCTACACACGTACGGAGTAGATGACGACCTCCGGGCTCCAGATCCAGCGAAGCAGCGGAAGCGAAGACTTGGACCCAGCAGCACGGCGGTGTGTGTATGGTGGAGAAACTTCTCTCCTCGTACGCAACTCCAGAAACGGAACCACGTTCAAGGTAGCAAAGAAGAAGGAGGGATAAATTTCCAGGCAAGAGTGCACCCCTATTTAAAGGAGGAGGAGGGCTTCCACCCTCGGTGGCTTAGCCATGTGGGACTAAACCCCTCATGGCTGCGCCGGCCCTGGTGGGCCCCATTCAGCCTAGCCAGGCCGGCCGGCCCCTCCCCCCTTTTTCCTTTTGCGGTTTTTCCCTAATGGGCCTCTCTAAGGCCCATCTAGGTGAAAATGCCTTTAAAATTCGAAATAAAATAAATAAAAAATATATTTAATCATTAATTACACTAATTAATATTAAATACATATTATTTAATTTATTCGAGTTTCGAAACTTATTCCGTTGCCCTCCGATCATTATCGGACATGTCCCGGAACACTTCCGGTGTTCTCCTGAAGTTTCTCCTAATATCCAATCTTTATAAAACCGTGGCCTACCCTTAAGTATGCCACCCTATGGTTCGGGATCACTCCAGACATGATCGAGACACGTTCTCCGATCAATGACTATCAATGGTGGCTGGATAACCGTGAGAGTCACTGTGCGTCCACGAATGTCATTTTATCGTTTGAACCTTAGACGTCCAGTTTCAACCTTTTGCCTGACGATACTTAGATTGTCCGAGACTCGTTCTCCGGCATCACAATTACTGAGCTTGATCTCGTCACTTGACAATTCTATCTTTACTCGTCTTTGATATTACATCCCGTGACCTAGTCACATGCTTGCAAGCTAATTGATGTAATCTCACTGAGTGGGGCCAGAGTATCTATCCTGCTATGTGGATTGGCAAATCCCTCTCTTGATCACTCGCTGATGGCGTGTAGTTGACGGGAAAAATATTCTGCAGGAAGCTTCGTATCTTCCCCTGCAACGGCGCCAGAAAGCACTCTTGATGGCCCTTCACGTAGTTACCTGCGTGAAAAGTAAATGGGTTAGGTTGAGACTCCAAGTGCAGAGTGTGTAGTAAGTGGAAGACGTGTTTTCCCCACGAGGGGTGACTCGAGGGTTTAATATCGAACTCTCGGGAATCAGTAGTGAAGATTTATCTTTCCTATCCTTCTTTTGGTTACCTACAAAACAAAGTAAATGTTTTGGTCCTCAACCTCACCTAGTGGTTGTCAAGCACAAGGTGTGAGAATGATATCAAGATAATATGCAATGCAAACAAGAAATAAATATGCAATGGTGGTAAATAAATATGCAAGGATGGTGGTAGCAATGATAAATGATATTTTTGGGTTTTATATGATGAATGCAAGATGTAAAAGTGTTTTTGTATTTTCGGATTTTTAAATGGCAGAAAATGGAAAAGTGGTAAAAGTGGTTGGAAAGGTGTTTCTTATGATTAAAAATGGACCGGGGTTCATGGTTTCACAAATGCACTCTCTCTTTAATAAAGTGGTAGACAATGGAACACTAGAGTTGACATATGAGATTGCAACACAACAGTTTAATGACAAGTTATAATTATATGGGCATCACGTCCTAACATAGAGACCTTTTGGTTATTAGTCTCTCTTATACTCCACCAAGATGCGAACTAAATCATAACACCTCAGTAATTAAGATAACTCAGAGTATAGCAATAAGTATCATGACATGAAGTTAAAATAAGAACATGCTAGATCTAGTCATGGAGTAGTGGCAATGGTCACACCCACATCTCCGGTAGCATGGTATTTCTTTTTATCCCTAGTGAGGCAACAAAGTAAGGTAAAACACCCAAGTGGATCGCAGAACTTTCTCTCACGTTCACTGCACTAGCCACCCCCCGTTACTCCAACTAATGCACACGTTCCCCCTCACACGCTCTCATAAACATGCTTGATCATGACAAGTAAATAAGAACGGGGTACATAATATGCATCTACTTTCATAACTGAAACAAAACCATTGCAATCTCAAACATATATTAACTCATAAAAAGATCCACCACAAAGGTATTACATAGATGACCGTAATCATGTTCAGCAGCTCATACGGTACTAATTAGTGAAGCTCGAGAGAGAGAGATACATAAGTTACTTCCACAAACCCATAGTCCAGAGGTGGACTACTCCCTCTTCATCATGGAGACGGTGGAGAAGTCGTTGGAGAAGATGGAGACCACGCCGGCAGCGCCCCGCCGGAGTTTTCCCCCTCCAATCTGCAGCTCCAGGTCTCTGTTTCGGTGTTTCTGTGTTTCTGCGGCGCTCCTTCCAGAGAACGTCGGGGGACTATTTTTATAGGCGTTTTTAGGTCAAAACGGAGTCGGTGGAGGAAAGATCGACGGCAACGGAGCTCCGAGGCCCAAAAGGGGCCCACGCGGCCAGGTACTGGGCGTGGGCCCACCTATTTGGCCCTCGGGCCTCCGCTTGTTTGCTTCCTTCGCTCCCACGCTTTGTTCCTTCCAAAAATGATGCTCGTAAATTTCCAGGTCATTTGGACGTCGTTTGGGTCCCTGAAACATTAAAATATAGAAATAGGGTTTTCTGCCTGCGCAGGGTTAATTCCATAAAAATAGGAAACATATCAAATATTCCCAAAATCATTATAAAACAGTGATATAACCCTTATATGATGCAAATATGACTGGAATATAAGTAAAAAATGCAAAGTTCATGTATGCATTTTACATGCATCAACATCCCCAAGCTTAACCTATACTCGTCCTCGAGTATGAAGGTGATAAAACTAACATGGACTTTGCAATTTAATACTATCAATGGATATCAAAGATGATTACTATTGCTACATAGAGTCAAATGATTCATTCTTAAAAGGAGTAGCAATATGCAAGATAGTTTATGAAGTGATATCAAGTATTCAATGCAAGGATGTTCAATGATAATTCACAAAGTGTAACATAAGAGAAGAAGTACTATGGACCACATGTATGCATAATAATAAGTAAGAACATCCTACAATGGTCATAGAGTATTGATGAAAATCTGAATATAAAAGGTGGACACTTTGGAAAGATATATATGAGTAGAGGTAAAGCATGAATAAATTTCATCTAACTTCTGAACTTCTCTACTTAAGTCAATGATTGTAATGGTAATCCTTGGTGTCAAGCTCTCATTCCCCTATCATAGCATCTTGAATGATTAAGTTTAAAGTGAAAGCAAATACGAGTAGTGTGCTTGACAAAGTACAGGTTGAAAGTCTCATGCCCCTTGAATACAAGTACCTACTCCATGTGTTACTCAACTTGGAAAACAAAGCAAGTTCAAGTTAAATATCATTGTAAGTAATAATAGTATCATTAAGAGCGTCAACTGGGGTACCTCTTGTCCCAGGATATGGAACAAGCCCATATCAAAATGACAAGACAAACAAACACAATGAACAATCTCAACACCCTTTTTATTTACCATTAGATAGCTTTTTATTGTAAGGTGTATCACAGAAGGTTCACCATAGCATGTAAGTAAATTTCCACCATGAATGATGCATGGCTTAGATTAGCGGCCCAGGCGTCTCTCTAACCATTTATACAAACTCATTTAAACTCACTTCATTTCCACATTTATTTCACCCATGGTAAGCATCCATAAACAAAAGTACATGATATCAACTAAATGAGATGAAGTGCAATGTTGAAAGCTTGCCATGTGACAGCACATATGAGCTAACTCTCAACCAAAGACATTTGTCAAGTCCACAACATCATAATTTTAATCACAATGGGTCATATTTTATTTATGCAATGAAAGTAAAGTGTGCATCAAGTTCGAGAGAGCTATATAACCAACTTTTCCCACAACAATTAACAACATAAGCATTTTCATTCAGAGGTATAGATAACACAAATATCATGATAAACATACTCGGAATAGCATAAAGCTAATAGGTAGATATGGTGGACTCACTGGAAAAACTTTGGTTGAAGGTGTTGGAAACAAGTTTTTGCTTGTTGGAATTTTTGGGCTAGCAAGAGGGAGAAAGTTGACCATCTAAATGCATGCATGAGTGTCCATAGAACTAACTAATCCATGTTAAAACAAGGTAAATAACATTTAGCATCAAAACATGAATAAAAGATAGCTCTTGATAAAATATTTGCAAATTATTACTCATTAACAAGCTCATGAATCATGCAATTATATGTATCTTTTAAAATTAACTCAACATCCCTTTTCCCAATCTTATAATAGCATCCAACATAATTCAACCCAAATTTCCAGTAGCTCTCTCATATATAAATGATAGTGTGGTGGTCTCACAAAAATCAAACCTAAACAAACAAAAAGACGCTCCAAGTTTATGCGATAAAGTGTTTCGATCGAAAAACAGAAGTTAGACGTGTGCAAACCGAGAGTGTGTAGGTCCAGTGGGGTTGTCTTCACATCCCCAAGCTTATGGTCTTCACCATCCTTGGATAGCTCTTGGTGCATCTCCTCTAATCCCTGTGAAAAAACTTCAAAACACCGTTTCTCCCATTTCTTTTTCTGTGGGGCACATTAGTAGTGATAAACAAATAGATTTCTTGCTGCATATAATCCTTAGACAAAAATTCATATGAATGTCCAGAAATGTATAATGTTGTATGCCTACTCATAAACTCAATTGGATCAAAAAGATTCAAGTTAAAAGTTCTAAGCATGCATCAAACAAAATGGGACAGAATCTGTCCAGAAAAACAGCAGCAGCTAAACGTATTTTTCTACCCTACTTAACTTTGTCGAAAATTCCGAAAAATTCATGCATACAGAGGATGAAAAGTTGCACTACAGTTTAAATATGAGCTCATTCGGAGTTACAGAATAAGAATTAAAAATCATACCGTGCACAGATTCGTGCAGGAATAAATCTCCGAACGCTATAAGCAACTTTTCAACCAAAATGAGTAAAACTTGGCACTTTATTAAAAATTCCAGAAACTAAACTAAACACTAAGTCTCTTGTTACAGCAAGAGGACACAAAGAAAATCACAAATAAAAACAACCGGGTTGCCTCCCGTAAAGCGCTTTCTTTATAGCCATATAGCTAGGCTTCTTACTTGATGTTTATTGTGGACGAAGCTCATGAGGGAGCTTGAACGATGGTGTGTCCCTCTTCCTTGGGAAGTGTTCCATGCACTTCTTGTGTGGAAACTGAAACTTCACATTCCCTTCTTTTGAATCAATGATAGCACCTGTAGTACGAAGAAAAGGTCTTCCAAGAATAATTGGACTAGAGGTTTTATTCCCCATATCCATGATTAGAAAATCAACAGGCACAAATGTCATATGTAACTCTACCATAACATCACTTACTTTTCCTAAAGCATGTTTAATGGAATCATCAGCAAGTGCAAGTTCAATAGAGCATTTTTCAAGATTTTTCAATTCAAGTACTTCATATAGTTCTTTAGATAAAACAGAGACACTAGATCCTAGATCAAGTATAGCATGGTGTGTCTCTTTTCCAATGGTTACTAGGACTTTGGGAATCCATATATCCCCAAGCTTAGGTGGTATCATAGCCTCTTGGTTGTACCTAGCAATCTTTTCTTTCAAACATGATTAGCAATATAAGAACCAAAACCAGCTTGGTTAACATTAATAGAAGGATCACTTGCAAATTTTTGTAAGATAGATATTAATTCATGCAAGCTACAATTCTCTAAGTCAAGCAATGGTTCCTTTACTTCACTAAGCATTTTAACTTCTCAACTTTCTCTCTTTCATACCATAATAGTTTCCTTAGCAATTCTCTCTTGCTCATGAATATGTTCCCAAGATTTATTTATAACCTCTTGACAATATTTAATTGTTTCCTCATGTTTTTGAGCTATAATGGTGTTCTTTAATGAGGAAACTTCCTTAGTGAGCTGATCTACCCTTTCAAACAAAGAGTCTTGTTTTTCAAACTTAGATATAAATTCCTTATTAAGCTCCTTTTGAGTAGATATAAATGATCTAATGGTGTTTTCCAAATCACTAGAAACATTACCACTAGTGGCATATTTGTTTGGCACATATGGGGGTTTATTATAAGAGTTATAATTGTTGTTACCATACCCATTATTACCATAGTTCCTAATGAAGTTGACATCAATATTTTCAGGATTATTACCAACTAGTTCTTGCAAAGGCACATTTTCAATATTTTGTTTATTAATGAAAGCAAGAATAGTATCCATTTTAGATGACAAATCATTTGTTTCTTCTATGGAGTTCACTTTCTTAGAAGGATTAGGTGCTCTATCAGTATGCCATTGACTATAGTTTTGCAAAATACTTTCCAATATGTTCTTAGCTTCTACTATAGTTTTTCCCATAAAAGCACCTCCAGCAGCAGAATCAAGAATATTTCTAGACATGTAATTTAGACCATTGTAAAAAGAGTGTAATATGGTCCATTCGTTGACCCCATGTGATGGACAAGTTCTAAGCATAAGTTTAATCCTATCCCAAGCCATAGCAACATGTTCATTTTCATTTTGCCTAAAAGAAAGAATGTTGTTTCTATTTTGCAAAATTTTAACAGGGGATAGTATTTCTTAATGAAAGCTTCTTTTAAATCATCCCAAGTTTTAATGCTATCAATAGGTAATGAATGCAGCCACTCTTTAGCTTTTCCTCTAAGTGAGAAAGGAAATAACTTCAGTTTTAGAATATCACTTTCCACATTTTTAAATTTCTGCATGTCACATATTTCAACAAAATCATGAAGATGCATAGAGGCATCCTCCATAGCACTACCGCCAAATTGTTCCCTAGTTATCAAGTTCAACAAACTAGGACTTACTTCATAACTCTCAGCATTTATCTTAGGTGTGGCAATGGGCCTAGCAATAAATTGATCATTTGGAGTGTTTGTGTAATCACACAACTTAGTTCTTTCTCCCATTTTAGCAAGTTTTTATGTGTTTTTTAATTTTTTATGCAAAACTGAAAATAAATATGCAAGACAATGACAAAACAAGATAAATTGCTTTGAAGGTAAAGATGGATAAGATGATGCTCACGTAGGTGCAACCTCCCCAAGCTTAGGTGTTAGCACAAGTTGGTGATGAAGTTGACTTGGTGAGATATCCTTGGATAAACCGGCCAGAAAACAGAGCTAGTGCAGGGACCCTTGGATAAACCTTTCAGCAATGATTCCCCGGCAACGGCGCCAGAAAACAGTCTTGATGGCGTGTAGTTGACGGGAAAAATATTCTGCAGGAAGCTTCGTATCTTCCCCTGCAACGGCGCCAGAAAGCACTCTTGATGGCCCTTCACGTAGTTACCTGCGTGAAAAGTAAATGGGTTAGGTTGAGACTCCAAGTGCAGAGTGTGTAGTAAGTGGAAGACGTGTTTTCCCCACGAGGGGTGACTCGAGGGTTTAATATCGAACTCTCGGGAATCAGTAGTGAAGATTTATCTTTCCTATCCTTCTTTTGGTTACCTACAAAACAAAGTAAATGTTTTGGTCCTCAACCTCACCTAGTGGTTGTCAAGCACAAGGTGTGAGAATGATATCAAGATAATATGCAATGCAAACAAGAAATAAATATGCAATGGTGGTAAATAAATATGCAAGGATGGTGGTAGCAATGATAAATGATATTTTTGGGTTTTATATGATGAATGCAAGATGTAAAAGTGTTTTTGTATTTTCGGATTTTTAAATGGCAGAAAATGGAAAAGTGGTAAAAGTGGTTGGAAAGGTGTTTCTTATGATTAAAAATGGACCGGGGTTCATGGTTTCACAAATGCACTCTCTCTTTAATAAAGTGGTAGACAATGGAACACTAGAGTTGACATATGAGATTGCAACACAACAGTTTAATGACAAGTTATAATTATATGGGCATCACGTCCTAACATAGAGACCTTTTGGTTATTAGTCTCTCTTATACTCCACCAAGATGCGAACTAAATCATAACACCTCAGTAATTAAGATAACTCAGAGTATAGCAATAAGTATCATGACATGAAGTTAAAATAAGAACATGCTAGATCTAGTCATGGAGTAGTGGCAATGGTCACACCCACATCTCCGGTAGCATGGTATTTCTTTTATCCCTAGTGAGGCAACAAAGTAAGGTAAAACACCCAAGTGGATCGCAGAACTTTCTCTCACGTTCACTGCACTAGCCACCCCCCGTTACTCCAACTAATGCACACGTTCCCCCTCACACGCTCTCATAAACATGCTTGATCATGACAAGTAAATAAGAACGGGGTACATAATATGCATCTACTTTCATAACTGAAACAAAACCATTGCAATCTCAAACATATATTAACTCATAAAAAGATCCACCACAAAGGTATTACATAGATGACCGTAATCATGTTCAGCAGCTCATACGGTACTAATTAGTGAAGCTCGAGAGAGAGAGAGATACATAAGTTACTTCCACAAACCCATAGTCCAGAGGTGGACTACTCCCTCTTCATCATGGAGACGGTGGAGAAGTCGTTGGAGAAGATGGAGACCACACCGGCAGCGCCCCGCCGGAGTTTTCCCCTCCAATCTGCAGCTCCAGGTCTCTGTTTCGGTGTTTCTGTGTTTTTTCGGCCTCCTTCCAGAGAACGTCGGGGGACTATTTTTATAGGCGTTTTTAGGTCAAAACGGAGTCGGTGGAGGAAAGATCGACGGCAACGGAGCTCCGAGGCCCAAAAGGAGGGGCCCCACGTGGCCAGGTACATGGGCCGCGTGGGCCCACCTATTTTGGCCCTCGGGCCTCCGCTTGTTTGCTTCCTTCGCTCCCACGCTTTGTTCCTTCCAAAAACGATGCTCGTAAATTTCCAGGTCATTTGGACGTCGTTTGGGTCCCTGAACATTAAAATATAGAAATAGGGTTTTCTGCCTGCGCAGGGTTAATTCCATAAAAAATAGGAAACATATCAAATATTCCCAAAATCATTATAAAACAGTGATATAACCCTTATATGGCAAATATGACTGGAATATAAGTAAAAATAATGCAAAGTTCATGTATGCATTTTACATGCATCACTCGCCTCTCCCACTTCCTTCGGATACCCAAAAGGGACACCTTTATTGTCACGCTAAATAAGACATGACGTTTGATGCAATCAAAGCACCTTCCAGAAGTAGCAATTAGATATGATCTCACGGTCAAAGGTATGAACACTACGTTTCTATATATCTTGGGTGTGTGTCCATAACATCATTCACCTAATGACATGACTCCATTATCAATTGACATAAACGTCCATGATCAGGAAACCTTGATCATCGGTTGCTCAATGGACTAGTTAAGAGGCTACTAGGGACCTGGTTGTTTACATACCACACATGCATTAATGTTTCCGCTTAATACAGTTATAGCATGGTACAAAACTTATTGCGAACAGTTGAGATATGACAAATAAAATATCTTTATTAATTGACTCTAGGGCATATCTCCAACATTATATACTCCACCCCCTCCCACAAGGAGGACATCCAATAGAACAAAAATCACAAGTTCTTGTCTCTTGAGATATTGTGAATTAGACTTTGTTCTAATTGCTCTCAATTAGACATAGCTCTAATCTCTCTCTAATTAGATCTCATGTGTTGAGAATTAGGCATCTCTCTAATCTCATATAGATCGATTAGATCTACCGCCTAAACTACGCCGCAAGGCAGTCTCTCTTTGTCGGCGCCAGGTGCTCTAGACGGCGGAGCGCTGACGGATTGGCGCGGTGTACGTGTGGATACTGTTAGAGCGGGTTGCGCAAGCAATTCCTCGATGACAAGAATCGGCAACAATCTCACCTCTCGGCGTGAACGTGAGATTCTTCATCAGGCTTCACCAACATCTACTTCGACAAACACAAGATCTTTCGCAACGGTGTTTGTAGGTATTTTGGATCTAGCATTATGGGGTGCAACATATCTTCATAGTATAGATCTTGGGCTGTTGCGTAGCATGGTAGTCGAAATTTTAAATTATCGTACTCGCAACCCAACAAAAACATCCACATTGTCTGATAGATTAATGTCCATTAGTTTCTCTACCAATTTTAGCCATGAAATCCACCTATCCCCCGTCAAAGCTCTCCTAAACTCAATGTTTAGAGGATTGTGTTCTAGGACCTGCGCCACCACAACATTTTTATGGCGGACAATATTAAACAAACAGGGGTATTGTTCAGCTAGAGGTTTATTATCGAGCCAAGTATCTTCCCAAAAATGAGTATGTAAGCCATTACCAACATTGAAAGAGCCTCATTTGAAAAATTCCTGTTTAACCGACATAAACCTTTCCAAAAAGGAGAGTCATTAAGCTTGGCCTCAACTTGAGATAAAGTTTTGTTATTGAGATATTTGTTGCACAAAAGCTCCTGCCATACACCTTCTTCATTAAGAATTTTGTACATCCATTTACTTAATAAGCATTTGTTCTTTATCTCCAAAACCTCAATTCCCAGCCCCCCTTGGTCTTTAGGGCCACAAATGATATTCCATTTAGACAATCTATACTTTCTTTTATGTTTTGTCGCGCTGCCAGAAGAATGTAGAGCGATAAAAATCAAGCCTCTTACGCACCCCCACTGGGATTTGGAAGAAAGAAAGCAAAAACAATGGAAGACTAGGTTAGCACCAAATTAATTAAAACAAGACGATCCCCATATGAGAGCATCTTGCCCGCCCAGCATCCTAGCTAGTTTCTTCTCAAAGCGGTCTTCCACCGGTTTCCACTCCTTATTCAACAATTTACGGTAGTGGATCGGAATACCTAAGTATTGGAACGGCAAAGACCCTATTTCGCACCCAAAAAATGAGCCGTATTCACTTTGCACATCTTTAGCTTTACCAAAACAATAAAGCTCACTCTTATGAAAATTTATCTTGAGCCCAGACAATTGCTCAAACATTGATAAAATGAACTTCATGTTTACCGCCTTTTCGATATCATGTTCAAGAAAAAGAATCGTGTGGCGCCATATTTAGCTGGTATGCTACTCAGGCATGCAATACTCCGGAATCCAAGATGATTTCCACACATTTAATCGTTCTATTTATTACTCCCTTCGTATCAAAATATAAGATGTTTTAGATATTTCAATATGGATCACGTACGGATTGAAATGAGTGAACCACACACTAATATGTGTCTGGGTACATCTATATCAGAAAAATGCTCAATATCTAAAACATCTTAAATTTCGATACGGAGAGAGTAGTTAACTAGGATGATTTATTTTCTTGGTATCTGCAAAATGAGATAGTGGCCCTGTATACGAATACTCAGTTTACAAAATAGATTTCAATTTTATGCTATTTTTTTTTAGCATAAACCATTTTCTTTGTATGTTTACGTGCCGAAAACCATTTTATGAAATCAATAATATTCACCGTGGTGGTCGCACTCAAGCCTATATGGCGCATATATGGATAAGAAATGAGCCAAGTCAATAAAAATCAAGTCAGAATTCATGGTTGACAAGTCAAAGAAGAACCAAAAAGAAAAACAGAAGACATGATAAGAAAATGACGTCCACAATGAAAGAGCAATATAAAGGCATATGTTATTTTGCCGAAAAGATGTAAGACGATGGGGCATCACGGAAGTCTTTCAAAAGTATTTTTCCCAGAGGGTGGACTACGGCGATTAGAAAAGTAGGTGTATACATATACGCCACTCTAGATTCCATACTGGTCACACGCATTGTGCTGACTGGTATGTCCCACCACGCCGCCGATTATTTATATATCGGGCACCACTATTAATACGATCCCACTCACTCATTTTCTCCACCAAACCAACCTATCTCGCGCGTGGTGAAGGTTCACATATTCGACGGGCAGTAGCAACATGATGAACGTTCACATAAACTTGAGTGTGGCGATCAGTGGCGGAGCCAGGAATTGAGACGAGGGGGTCGAACAGTGGCGGGGCTAGGAAATTATCAAAGGTGTGCCACCGGCGAAATTTTTTTTTGACAACACATGTTAATATGTATGTATATAATCTTTCCGCGTTTGACAAGGAGCAGGAAATGACTCTGACTATGTGCTGCATTGCCTGGATGGTCTTGGGGCGTAGCCTAGCGGCCCAATTGAAAAAATAACTTATGAACTGGGCCACTTTTATCATTTCGTGAATAAAGCCCAAGGTAGCGAGTGAAGAAAAGGACGAGCTAACGAAAGAAAAAGGCCCAAGTCAACGCTTCGTCCTCTTCCGAACGAGAGAAAAGCTTCGTGTACCACCTCTAATGGCGGCGCCATAGAAGCTCCTCCAGTGCAGTCTGCAGATCCCTTAGGTAGTTGGGATTTGGGGCCCCCTCTTTTCGGGGGCCCTGGGCGGCCGCCCCTCCTGCCCCCCTCAGGACCGGGCCTGAGCCGGGCTCTCGGCCACTCGTCGCTGTCTTTTCTTTTTCTCGTATCTAATTTTTTTTTTCTGCCAAAAGTGAGGGGGGTCG
Organism: Poa pratensis; assembly: GCA_947311845.1. Taxonomy (NCBI): domain Eukaryota; kingdom Viridiplantae; phylum Streptophyta; class Magnoliopsida; order Poales; family Poaceae; genus Poa; species Poa pratensis. The sequence goes on along the minus strand of CAMZMU010000050.1, from coordinate 16,647,767 downwards.
ACCGACCACCCTCGACCCACTACTGGCGCCGCCACTGGTGGCGATGGCTTTGTACGTTATCTTTGGTTTTCCTCATTTGGTATTTACTTTGATCTCCATCATGGTCGGGTTTTTAGTCTCACGAAAAGGGGTTTTCTATTCAAGATGGAAAAATGTAGAAGTGGATCGAGAACAAGTACTTGAATGGACATCGATGACACGTGGCGGTAGTGTGACTATAGCATATTCCCTCGCGGGTTCTGGCATACAAGCACTTGAAATACCGGCCACAGGTTCATGGGTGTCATTATAAATCCCCGAAGTGCAACCTCGTGGGATGGATCAATTAACCGCACTCGTTGGAACTTTTTGGACCTATAATTCAAGGCCCTACTTTTAGCACCCAAACAAGGTTTTGTAATAAGTGGCCTATTTTTAGTTGATCTTGTGCCTGAACCTTTCTTTAACATTAATGATGTGGAATATCAATTAGAATCACCACTTTATATATAAAATTATTATATTTTCATTTTCTAGCTAGATGAGCTGTTTATATGAAAAATATGAAATATGCCAAAAAAAAAACCATTTGGCATGCAATCTTAATATGGCTAAGTCCTGGGTAAAGTGGAAAAGTCAATACATAACTTTAAGCTTGGGTAAAGAGGAAAATTCAATACACAAATACACAACTTTGAAATGACATTATTCTTCACAAAATGGACTATCTAAACCATTTGGTATAGACTCAAAGAAGCAAGGAAGGAAGCACCAGAAGTGTAAGCAAAATTAATTCAACATGTTTGGTTGTGTCCGATGTGATGGTGCCGCTTAAGGAAAAGCTAGATGATGTGATTTAAGATGCGCAATGTGTTTATTTTCTATGTTTTGTTTCAAATAATTAAACTAGTATTTAGATGTGTAAGGTGTTTTCCTGTTATGGCATGGTATCCAATAATGTAGAATTAATTGGATTTATCTCTCTGAGTGTGAGGTTTCTTCATGTTCTCTTAATTTCCAGACAGGGGAACTTGAGAGGGACTTTAATTATTAGTTTTATTATGAAATAAATAATTGGGAGAGTGGGTCCTGAATAATTGCTCCAAATCATTCCCCCATGCTAACAGGTGTGTCCAACCACCAAAGACCATCAATTATCCATTTATCCCACTATGGATGCTTTAAGCAACTGAGACCCATAGATTTTTTGACACTGCCTCAGGCCTCGTTCGTTTAATCCCTCGGAGGCAGGGATTGGTCTGGATTGTGGCCCAATCCCGGTTTTCCAGCCCGGCAAGGTAAAGTTTCCAGCCCAGCTAACTTGAGATCTTCGTTTAGTCCCCGTCGGGATTCTGGCCCACCAAATCCGTCTGTTTTACACTGATTCGGTTTGGAAATTTTTTATCCCCACACGACTTGTGGAATAATTTCCACGAGGCGAGAATGGCGAGGCAAAGACGATGCAGTGGTGATCTCGGCGGCGAGTGGCACTTGTAGCCTAGCTAGCAAGGACTAAACGAACGGCTGAAATATAGAGGAGAATATGGGGAAGGGATTAATAGGGGTTAGTGGGGATTAGGTGAATGACAGGATTAACCAAATCCCCGCCTAGATCGATTCCACACCTGGATTCAATCCAGAGTAAACCGAACGAGGCCTCAATGGGCAATAAGACAAACCCTCCCCCCCCCCCCCCCCCCCCCCCCCCCCCCCCACGTTTCCAATATAATATAGGTAAACCTTGCTCCACTTCCCCCACTCACCACGCCACCACACTCCACTCTCTTCACTCTGAGCCCTAGATCGCAACACTCCCCTCTCTCAACCCTGAATGCTAAATCGTAGAACTCACCTCCCAATCTCTTCGAGGTATATGGTGAACAAGCCTAATACTTGTAGGTTTGCCTCACGTGGTCCCTCCTAGAGTTCTCAAGCCGCATTGGATTCCTCCACCTATGATCCTAACCCTCATGCATGTTCTTCATCCCATCTACAGATAGTGTTTCATCTTGTTATTATGGTCTGTCTTATTTAGTTGCAGTTATCTATCTTTCAAATCCACCGTGAGAAGGATGGGGCAGATGCGTTGCTCGGAGGATGGCAAACATGTCCACGACAAGGAGGACAGCAGGCAAAACCATTGCAAGAAGAACGTCGCGTAGATCCAGGGCGACGTCATCTGTGCTTGCACCTGGACGAGGGGTACAAATCTGTGGCGAGATTACAACATCATGCAGATCATTCAACCTTGAAGTAATGCATATGATATGAAGAAGGGAGAGGTGTCACGATCCCGAAGAACAACTAGGATTTTTCCTTAATAGGGGTAAATTTTTTCCAACAAGTGTATTCTTTTTTTCTATAGTTATATTGTTAGTAGCAAGGTTTGCCTCAAGAGCTTCTTTCTGCGAGGAACTCAAAGTTCTGCTAATGGAAGTTCTAGACTATCACCTTGTTTAAAGGTTAATGGGATCCAAACCTTTTGAAAAACATCCCCGTGTCGGTTCTTCCAAAGTGTGAGATGGCCTTTGCCATGAGGCCACGTTACAAACTCTATAAAAAACAACTTCTCATGCAACCACGCTGCTCGAGATGCACCTTAGCAAAATTGCACTAAAAGAGTGATATAGCTTTATTTCTTTTATTTTATACATACAATTCTATTGCAATGCATTGTTCAAGATACATATGGTACACCTCCCATTATTCATTACTTATATAGGTAAGTATTTGTGTTTGAACCTATTCATACATAGTTTCATACACATTACGGTGTTCTCTGCATGCACCAATGTGTGGTTCATGAGATTTCATATGAATTCATGAAGAGTGACTCTAGGGTATCCTTGAGACTAAACGAGGTGGTGTAGGCATCTTCATGCTTGTACATAAAATCCATTGTGCGTGCAAGATGGACTGCCTTCCCGAGAAGCAAGATTGGATGTTTTTGTTCAAGATACTCCTTAACAATGTCCATCCATGCTTCTTCTATTATTTCTTTGAGCTTTGCATTGGCTTGTTTTGTCGTGATCCCATGCTCCTTCATGCACGTTTGAACTGTGGATGCGACATGATCCGATCCTTGTTCTCGCTTCAAAAAGATGGATGAAAAACATATTTAGAAAATAATGAAGCTTGCAAAAAATGGTAATATTTTTTCGTGGATAAAATGATGTTATTATACATGAATGTTGATATGTTAGCAGAATCTAATAGAATATGTATATAAGTACCTCGGATTATAAAAGTTTTAGTATGGAAAGATTCAATACCTCATGCGACACCATATCGTTACCAATGCGCCCAACGATACAAACACCTCTAATAATTTTTGGATAGGTAGAAACCCACTCAAGAGCCTCCATGGTAGTCATATCTCCCAACATAATGAATGTAAGGCTTATTATATGCATACAAGCACTGCTACGAACTGAAATTTCCAGATGCTCTTCAACAGTAGTTGGCACATAGTGATCATCACGCCATTTTACCTCAGCATGATAGCATTTCACGATGTCAATTACCTACAAAATATAAAACAATTTGCATTATACGAGCTGAAAGAATGTTTGGTGGGATATTTCCTGTATAATTATAACGAACGCGCCATTTTGTGATGTACCTATGATATATAAAAAAATACTTTCAAAATGTAACCATGCATGTTCATGGGCCAACCCAATATCCATTTACATACAGAACATGCTGAAGTTACAATCAAATTGACATGGGTGGATCCCTAAATATTAACTGAAGAAAAATAAGCATTAGTTTCTTCTAAAAATAGCTTTGGAGCAGACATGTTATCCAATTATTGTTTTCCTGTGGTTCTCATGTCCCACATCAAAATGGAAGCTGAATTTAACATATATGTATTCAAATATTGTATAATACTTGAGCCAAACTCCCAAACCCAAAATCTTCCTATCGAAGTCTTTGCTTCAATTTGTGAAGTTGTTTGTTGAGAAAATTTAGTTACAACTATTTGTCAAGAATAAATGCCATATTTTGTGTCCTTCCTATTTATAAGCAAGCTTGCGCAGGGCTAACTATTGAGAGCACTAAATATATTTTCTTCCATATGGTATCGAGGGGAACTTACCAGTTTTCTGATTAGTTCAGCGTATTTGTTTTTCCGGTGTTTCAAATCTTCCACGATACCATCTGTGGTGTCGATGATATTGACATATAACGCCTTCAAGTATGCTGGAAATTGCTCCGCGGCTTCCTTGTCCCACCTGTAATTTCAAGCAAAGATGAAATATGCACAAGTATGAATATAAATTTTTCAAGGCCAATTATTTAGATGATTAGTATAAGGAGAATTTGCACTCCTAGCTTAATTATATGCATAATCCCATAAATGTGGTACCTTGATGTAAGAAAAATTGTATAATTGAATATGCACTTTACATGTATACATGATATATCATTGATAAAAATACAATCAGAAATTTGCTATATAAAGCATATGTTTAGTATCACCATTTCTTTGGTCCAAAATTGGTTATGGTACAGAAAAAAGTAGACATGCTAGCTTCGATGTGTTAAAGACTCTATTAAAAAGAAGTGGGTCCTACCTTTCAATGGCTTTAGTGAACATGTTACTCTCTTCTGTGGTGCTATAGTTATCAAACAGGTCATCAAATAATGACACAAACATAACTAGTTTTGTTATTACTATTCGTGAAAACGAGTGTTGTGGCTCATAAAGAACTCCAAGTGTCCAAAAATGCATCTCCACCAATCTATCGCGTGCAAATTGTAGGACGTCCGTCTGTGATTTGAAGTCTTCCCACCATCTGTAATTCATTGAGAAAGTATGTATTAGCACAAGTTATACTTGCAGAGTACTAATTTCCACAGTAAACACTTGTCATCTCTAGTTCACTTTGCTACACACATATAAATTAGCCAAACTTCTTACATCGTAAGGGCTTTAAGCTCGTCACAGTAGATAGTTTGCACGATGTTGAAGTCCAACTTTGCAAGCTCCAATATGGCCTTATCTCGTGTTGCCTTCTTCTCGTACACCGAGATGTAGCGCCTCGTTTCAACTCTTTCGACTCTCCTGAAACAAGGCGTTTCCAGTGTGCAACGGACCTCTTCTGCCAGTAGCGGTTCTATGTGCTCCTGCTCTGCAATAGATCGGAGGCGGGTCTTGGTGAAAGCTATAGCATCATCAAGTATTTCTTCCCCATGAACCCTCGTATGGGCTGCATCGTACAATGCCAACAAGGACTTCACATCATTGCTCGCAAAATTTCCTTCGGCGTCTCTGAACTTCAGAAACACGTCTGCGTATACATAGCACATAATTAATTTTCTCATCAAGCGTTAGGCAAATATTCTTCATATATGTAGGAGTTATACAGAATCCTGATTACCGGGAGAGACATGGTAGCCTTGGTTCCTGAGCAGGTAGAACCCTAGGGCGGCTATGCGGAGGTCATCGCACTCCCTAGCGTCCTTGTTGTCGTGCACGTCACGCAGTAACTCGCCGATCTCTTCGGCATAGTGATAGGCAATTCCCGTCCGTTGCAGTGCGTCGACGAGCTCTAGCTTTGAAGCCAAATCAGGAGACGCGGCAACGTCCAAGATGATCTTCCTTACCTCCTCTTTCTTGGCGCGTGCCATGTCCTCCATTTCCTTGTACTGCAAACATTCACATAAATGAAAGGTTTTTTTCTTGCGATCAACACATAAATTCTCCAGCTTATATATGTGCATAAAGGAATAGTGCATATGCATTTGCCATATATGAATTTCCGTACGATATGGATGTGATCGGAGATGTATAGTTACCTGCGCTGGAGTACTCGGGATGTGATCGAGGAAGAAGGTGCCCAGGGGCTGGGAGTGTAAGCCCGCCGGGGCTTGCGCTGCTCGACCTCTCGAGGTATGGCGCCGTCGGAAGCCATGGTCAACATCGTAGCTAGTAAGGATCGATCGACGGCTGTTAATTGTGTTTTGGTTCACTAGGCCGGGTTCTTGGTGATCTGCTATGAAATGCAGCCACATGCAGGGCCTTATATAGACAGATGGTCATCGTGTGCAATTCTTCTCAGCAATATCTGATTAGTACTTCTAGGAGGAGTAGCAGTCGGACGTAGTACGTGTGACGTGTTAACTAACTCCACTCCAGCTGGGCCAACACCCCACGAGAAAAAAAATGTGTATACCAACTCAAAGCGTGTGGTCCTCGTTAAGTTTTCCAGTCAGTGTGCCGTTTTGATACGCAAATCAAAACGGCAAATCAACAAGTTGGACGTACGTGTTTACTTCTAGCTAGGAGTCGTATTTTACTCTTAGTACGCAAAAACAACAAGTCGGCGAGAGCACCGCACGAGAAAAATATGGGTTTACTAAACTCAACGGATGTGGTACTGGCCATGTCAGTATTTTTTCTGAGTCGAAATACACAGAGTATTTGAGTCCTTACAAGGCTGCTAAGTATAACTTGTAACTTGTAAGAAAAGTGTTGCGCCAGGCTGCTATGTAACTTGTAAGAATGTGATGCGCCTACAGTATTACTATCAGGAGGCTGCTATGTAACTTGTAAGAATGTGATGCGCCTACAGTATTACTATCAGGAGGCTGCTAAGTAACTTGACTAAACTTGTGATAGTCTACTCAACCCGGCCCTGCTAGGAAGCTGCGAAGAAACTTGTAACAATGAAATTTACGGGCCAATAGCTCCTGTGCGACGTCTTTCTCCGGAATTGGAAGGAGAGCGACGTCGTTGGCGAAAATAGCTCTGTTGCGACGCTTGTGGGCGCGTAAATAGCCCAGGCCCAACATGGCCCTTAAACGTAACTGATGCGCTCATTAGCTGTTAGCTGTTAGGTTAGTTAGGTTTGGGTGTTAGGATTGTGACCGTTGGAACGTTGGACCCACAACTTATCCACGTAAGCACAGGACCCACCATTTGTCCACCTCGCCGCGTGGGACCCACCTGACCGCATCTAGACAAGAACTGCGCCCGTGCCCGCCCGGCGCCGCCCCCGTCGCACATTTCCCCAATCTGTCTCTTCTCCGCCCTTCTCCGGCGACGACGCGCAGATGTCTAGCTCCTTCGCCCCGTGATACGTCTCGAACGTATCCATAATTTCTGCTGTTCCATGCTTATATTATACCATTTGCTACATGTTTTATATACACTTCATATCACTTTTATGCATTTTCTGGGACTAACCTATTAACAAGATGCCACAGTGCCAGTTCCCTGTTTTCTGCTGTTTTTGGTTTCAGAAAGTTACTTCTGGAAATATTCTCGGAATTGCACGAAACAAAAGGCCAAGTCCCTATTTTTCCAGCACGTACACGGAGTCCGAAGGAGAGACGAAGAGCCACGAGGTGGCCAAACCACCTGGCGGCGCGGCAGTGGGCCCACCGCGCCAGCCTGTGGTTTGGGCCCCTCGGGGGTCCGCCGACATCGCCCCTTCGCCTATTTATTCCCCGAGACGTGAAAACCCTAAAACACCGAGCCTTTCATCCAGAACATATTCGCTGCCGCCGCCGTCGTCAACCCTAACTCGGGGGGTTCTGAAGCTCTTCCCGGCACCCTGCCGGAGAGGGGAATCATCACCGGAGGGCTCTACATCGCCATGCCCGCCTCCGGAGTGATGCGTGAGTAGTTCATCCTTGGACTATGGGTCCATAGCAGTAGCTAGATGGTTGTCTTCTCCACTTGTGCCATCATGTTTAGATCTTGTGAGCTGCCTATCATGATCAAGATCATCTTATTGTAATGCTACATGTTGTGTTTGCTGGGATCTGACTTATATTGATACCTATGTGGAGCTGAATATTATATTATCATGTCTATGTCATTTGTGATCTTGCATGCTCTCCGTTACTTGTTGAAGCCTTGGCCAAGTGAATACTTGTGACTCCAAGAGGGGGTATTTATGCATGATAGTTGGGTTCAACCTCTATTTAACCTGGGATAGTGACAGCAAGTTCTAAGGTTGTAGATGTGTTGTTGCCACTAGGGGTAAAACAGCAATGCTTTATTCAAGGATGAATGTATTGTTTACATTACGCACATTACTTAATGCAATTGTCTGTTGCTTGCAACTTAATACTGGAAGGGGTACGGATGTTAACCGGAAAGTGGACTATTTAGGCATAGATGCATGCTGGATAGCGGTCTATGTACTTTGTCGTAATGCCCAAATGAATCTCATAGTAGACACCACAGCTCACACATGCATGTTATATGCACTTATCAATTGTCAATTGCCCAGCTGTAATTTGTTTACCCAGCATGTTAGTTATCTTATTGGAGAGACACCACTAGTGAACTGTGGACCCCGGTCCATTCTTTTACATCTGAAATACAATCTACTGCAATCATTGTTCTCTACTGTTTTATGCAAACAAACATCATTTCCATTCGATACGTTTAACCCTTTGTTTTCAGCAAGCCGGTGAGATTGACAACCTCACTGTTAAGTTGGGGCAAAGTAATTTGATTGTGTTGTGCAGGTTCCACGTTGGCACCGGAATCCCTGGTGTTGCGCCGCACTACACTCCTTCACCAACACCTTCGAAGCAACCTCGTTTTCCTACTGGTTCGATTAAACCTTGGTTTCATACTGAGGGAAAACTTGCTGCTGCACTCATCATACCTTCCTCTTGGGGTTCCCAACTGACGTGTGACGTACAAGCATTGTTTCTGGCACTGTTGCCGGGGAGATATTCCCTCGTCAACTTAGAGCAGCAACACGTTTTCTGGCGCCGTTGCCGGGGAAAACCGAATTGCTTCTGCAAGGGGAGTCTCTCACACCCAATCTCTTTACTTTGTTATTTGTCTTGCTTAGTTTATTTTTATTTAGTCTTGTTTGCTCTCTTTATCAAAAACACAAAAAAATTAGTTACTTGTTTAATTCGGTTTGATTTTGTTTTTCAAAATGAATGCTCCTGAAGTTGAAGTTCGTTCTTTTAGGCAACTAGGAGGTGAAAATTTGAAAGATGCTTGGTATAGAATTAGTGATGCTCATCATAGATGTACTAAGAAACACTCTACCACTATCCTCCTTAGGAACTTTTATGTTGGTATCTCTAGTTGGTATAGGTATGTTCTAGACACTCTTACAGGTGGAAATTTCTTGGGTACTCCTGCTTTAGAAGCCTGTAATATTATTGAAAGTTTGGTAGGAACACCACCCACTAAAGATATTAAAATTGAGATCACCTTGGAGGATGTTATAAATAAGTTAGACTCTATGGAGAATTTTTTTCCAAATTTTCTTGATTGTATTGGTAAGACTAATGAATCAATAGCCACCATCAATGAAAGAATCACTGTTCTTGAGGATAATAATATCCATGACACCCAAAATCATAGAATTGATGAGTTAGAGGAAGCTATTGAAACCTTAAGTTCAACCTTTACTTCTCTTAAGTCTAAAAAGGAGAAAGTTTATGTGGGTAGAGAGCAAAAGTTTATGTATGTTCCTAAAGTGCCAAAACCAAAGACTCATTATGAGCTTAAAATTGATAAAACTTTTAGTACGGTTAAAGGTAATGAAACACCTCCAGGAACATCTAAGATACCCATTGTTACAAGCTGTGTGTTGGAAGAAGCTTTTGATGATTTGAATGATTTGCCACTTGACAACACTTGATTTTCACTTTCTGCGCCTAGCTGAAAGGCGTTAAAGAAAAGCGCTTATGGGAGACAACCCATCGTTTTTATTTGCTGTTATTTTTGTTTTCTTTGAGTCAAGGAGTTTTGTTACTTCTGTAGCAACTCCTTTGTATCTTTATTTTATCGCAATGTTGTGCCAAGTAAAGTTCTATATTGAAAGTTGATGCAAGATTTGGATTTCTGCGCAGTGACAGATTTTTAGCTGTCACGGATTTGAGCTTATCTCCCTGTAGAAAATTCAAAAAATTCTGAAAAATCACGCATATTCCTGAGATATGTACGCAACTTTCATTATTTTAGGCCAGATCCATCTGAGCAACTTAAGTGCCTCGAAAAAATTCGTCATTCCAGACTGTTCTGTTTTTGACAGATTCTGCCTTTTGTTTTGCATTCGCTCTTTTACTGTGTTTGTGTGGATTTCTTTGCTCCACAAAGCATTGGTGGCTGTAGCTAATGTCCAGAAGCTTTGGGATTGATTGTATCATTACAGAATATGAGAATTTTTGATTATGCACTAACCCTCTAATGAGAACTGTCTTGAGTTTGGTGTGAAGGAAGTTTTCAAGGATCAAGCGAGAAGGGTGATATTATGTGATCAAGAAGAGTGAAAAGCCTAAGCTTGGGGATGCCCCCGTGGTTCATCCCAACCATATTCAGAGAGACTCAAGCGTCTAAGCTTGGGGATGCCCAAGGCATCCCCTTCTTCATCAACAAACTTATCAGGTCATCTCTAGTGAAACTATATTTTAATTCTTTCACATCTTATGCGCTTTACTTGGAGCGTCTGTGTGTTTTTATTTTTGTTTTTGTTTGAATAAATTCGGATCCTAGCAATCCTTGTGTGGGAGAGAGACACGCTCCGCTTTTTCATGTGAATACTCATGTTCTTCACTTATATTTGTTGAGTATTCTTAACTAGCTACTGCAGTGCTTTTAGCTCCTGTTTTTCATGCATCTCTTCGAGCTGTTAGCACTTGTTTATAAATACTCTCTTGCTGCATTATATTATCATTTGGAGAGTTTATGTTTAAATAAATTGATTGGTGTTTGTTTGGAAGAAAGAAAATGCTACATGTAGTAGTTGGTATTGGAAAAGACATATGCATTCTTGTAGATCATTGTCTTGTTTCGATTTGATGCTTTGCAATTGTTTTGAGCTCTCAAGTAGATCATGTTTAAGCTCTTGCATCATGTAGTTAAAGCCTAGTAGTGGAGAACTACCGTAGAGCTTGTTGAGACTTGGGATGCATATTTGTTCTCTCTAAGGTCTAGATATTTTCTGGTAAAATGTTTGAGCAACAAGGAAGACAGTGTAGAGTCTTATAATACTTGCAATATGTTTTTATGTGATTCTTGCTGTACCGGTTTATACTTGTGTTTGCTTCAAACAACCTTGCTAGCCTAAACTCTGTACTGAGAGGGAATGCTTCTCGTGCATCCAAAACTTGAGCCAAAACCCATGCCATTTGTGTCCACCATACCTACCTACTATGTGGTATTTCCTGCCATTCCAAGTAAATATTTCATGTGCTACCTTTAAACTATTCAAAACTTTATTACTCCTTATTTGTGTCAATGTTTTATAGCTCATGAGGAAGTATGTGGTGTTTTATCTTTCAATCTTGTCATTTACTTCTGACAGACTTTCACCAATGGACTAGTGGCATATACATCCGCTTATCCAATAATTTGCAAAAAGAGCTGGCAACGGGGTGCCCAGCCCCAATTAATTACAACTTTCATTAATAATTCTCTTCACATGTTTTGCCCTGATTTATCAGTAAGCAACTTAATTTGCAAATAGACACTCCTCCATGGTATGTGAATGTTGGAAGGCACCCGAGGATTCGGTTAGCCATGGCTTGTGTAAGCAAAAGGTTGGGAGGAGTGTCATCTATAAAGAAACTAAAATACATGTGTAAACAAAAGAGAAGAGGGATGATCTACCTTGCTGGTAGAGATAACGTCCTTCATGGGAGCCGCTCTTGAAAGTCTGGTTGACAAGGGGGTTAGAGTGCCCACTACCATTCGTTGACAACAACAAACACCTCTCAAATACTTATTTTGTGCTCTCTATATGCTTTCGAAAACTTAAAAAGCTCTAGCACATGATTTAATCCCTGCTTCCCTCTGCGAAGGGCCTATCTTTTACTTTATGTTGAGTCAGTTTACCTACTCCTTTCTATCTTAGAAGCAAACACTTGTGTCAACTTTGTGTGCATTGATTCTTACATGTTTACTTATTGCACTTGTTATATTGCTTTATGTTGACAACTATCCATGAGATATACATGTTACAAGTTGAAAGCAATGCTGAAACTTAATCATCCTTTGTGTTGCTTCAATGCCTTTTACTTTGAATCTATTGCTTTATGAGTTACCTCTTATGCAAAACTTTTTGATGCTTGTCTTGAAAGTACTATTCATGAAAAGTTTTTGCTTATATGATTCATTGTTTACTCTTTATCTATTTGTTAGCAAACTATAGATCATTGCTTTGAGTCACTTCATTCATGACATGAGCCTTGCAATATATTGATCAAGATTGTGTGAAAGCATGTCTCCTCAGAAATTATTTGTTGTTATCGTTTTACCTACTCGAGGACGAGTAGAACTAAGCTTGGGGATGCTTGATACGTCTCCAACGTATCCATAATTTCTGCTGTTCCATGCTTATATTATACCATTTGCTACATGTTTTATATACACTTCATATCACTTTTATGCATTTTCTGGGACTAACCTATTAACAAGATGCCACAGTGCCAGTTCCCTGTTTTCTGCTGTTTTTGGTTTCAGAAAGTTACTTCTGGAAATATTCTCGGAATTGCACGAAACAAAAGGCCAAGTCCCTATTTTTCCAGCACGTACACGGAGTCCGAAGGAGAGACGAAGAGCCACGAGGTGGCCAAACCACCTGGCGGCGCGGCAGTGGGCCCACCGCGCCGCCTGTGGTTTGGGCCCCTCGGGGGTCCGCCGACATCGCCCCTTCGCCTATTTATTCCCCGAGACGTGAAAACCCTAAAACACCGAGCCTTTCATCCAGAACATATTCGCTGCCGCCGCCGTCGTCAACCCTAACTCGGGGGGTTCTGAAGCTCTTCCCGGCACCCTGCCGGAGAGGGGAATCATCACCGGAGGGCTCTACATCGCCATGCCCGCCTCCGGAGTGATGCGTGAGTAGTTCATCCTTGGACTATGGGTCCATAGCAGTAGCTAGATGGTTGTCTTCTCCACTTGTGCCATCATGTTTAGATCTTGTGAGCTGCCTATCATGATCAAGATCATCTTATTGTAATGCTACATGTTGTGTTTGCTGGGATCTGACTTATATTGATACCTATGTGGAGCTGAATATTATATTATCATGTCTATGTCATTTGTGATCTTGCATGCTCTCCGTTACTTGTTGAAGCCTTGGCCAAGTGAATACTTGTGACTCCAAGAGGGGGTATTTATGCATGATAGTTGGGTTCAACCTCTATTTAACCTGGGATAGTGACAGCAAGTTCTAAGGTTGTAGATGTGTTGTTGCCACTAGGGGTAAAACAGCAATGCTTTATTCAAGGATGAATGTATTGTTTACATTACGCACATTACTTAATGCAATTGTCTGTTGCTTGCAACTTAATACTGGAAGGGGTACGGATGTTAACCGGAAAGTGGACTATTTAGGCATAGATGCATGCTGGATAGCGGTCTATGTACTTTGTCGTAATGCCCAAATGAATCTCATAGTAGACACCACAGCTCACACATGCATGTTATATGCACTTATCAATTGTCAATTGCCCAGCTGTAATTTGTTTACCCAGCATGTTAGTTATCTTATTGGAGAGACACCACTAGTGAACTGTGGACCCCGGTCCATTCTTTTACATCTGAAATACAATCTACTGCAATCATTGTTCTCTACTGTTTTATGCAAACAAACATCATCTTCCATTCGATACGTTTAACCCTTTGTTTTCAGCAAGCCGGTGAGATTGACAACCTCACTGTTAAGTTGGGGCAAAGTAATTTGATTGTGTTGTGCAGGTTCCACGTTGGCACCGGAATCCCTGGTGTTGCGCCGCACTACACTCCTTCACCAACACCTTCGAAGCAACCTCGTTTTCCTACTGGTTCGATTAAACCTTGGTTTCATACTGAGGGAAAACTTGCTGCTGCACTCATCATACCTTCCTCTTGGGGTTCCCAACTGACGTGTGACGTACAAGCATTGTTTCTGGCACTGTTGCCGGGGAGATATTCCCTCGTCAACTTAGAGCTAGCACCCCGCAGTCATGATGGCCAAAGTATGGTGCAGTGCCGCTGACACAGTGCCCTAAATGCCCACGCCCAGAGCCCCTTAAGCGTTGGGTGAGTAAGACGGATGAGAATGGCAATCTTGGGCGCGAGTTTGTCAAATGCCCGAGTAAGACACTGCAAGCAAGGGATGGCAAGGTTAGATCTCAGTTCTTTCGCAGCCGTTTGCTCTGATTTCTCCCCAATTCGTGTTTTCTCGTCAAATTTTGGATTTAGGGTTCATGTGGCTGTTTTCAGATTCTGAAGAACTGTAGCCATTTCGAGTGGATGGATGTATATCTTGAGAGGCTTAAAAGGGAGGGCTACATTGATTCGAACGGGGCCGCAACCTGGGAGCTCAATTGGGGGTTGCCGCCGCTTGGTGTGGAGAATTTGGATTTTGGGAGCTCGTCCGCCCCGGATAGAGACGTGCCGACGACGAGTAATGCGCGCAATGGTGCAATGCCCGTGGAGTACGAACTGAACCAGGAACTGAAGAAGATCAAGAAACATCTGAAGCAGATGATCGATTTGCAGAAGCAAGCACATGGCAGTGGGATTTTATTGTTGTATCATTGCTCTGTTTTTCTTTTACTTGTTGTTTATCCGTCGTTAGGGCAGAGGACGCGATCTGTGCGCCATGCCAAGTTGGTGTAACTGAATCGAATCGAATCGAATCGAAGCAGGAATTTGGGAATTTCTTCGGGGCGGCGCCCCTGTTCTTTCATGTTCTTCAGTATAGAAAGTGTAGAGCAAATTTCTGTTTTAAGTAAAAAAACCGTTTTGGACCGCCGAGTAGATGTTGGGCCGTGAGAACATAACCAGGCAAAGTTCTGTTTGAACTAGAAAAAAAGTTGTGGTATGCCGAATAGATGTTGGGCCATGAGAAAACAACCAAGCCCAAAGAGAAAACCAACCACCTGCTTGTGGGCACCCTTTTTTTTTTATAGCATAGAGCGAAAAATGCTTAGACTAAAAGCTCTAAAATAAAATTTTGCCTCGGCAAAAAACCTCATAGAAACATGCACTTCTTAGCCTTTGAATTTTGTTACTTGTCTTAGCCTTTGAATTCCTGGTAAATAAAATGTGTCAAAATACAAAGAGCTACGACATGTTTTACTTGTTTTCCTTGTCTTAGCCTTTGAATTTTGTTACTTGCATGGAAAAAGGCTAAACTTGCCTTTGAATATTAGTTAATTGTATGCAAATGATATTACTTGTTCGTACAACATATCAATAATATTCAAGGAGCAAATTTGAACGAAACATACATATTAGGACGAACAATACATTTTTGGCACGTATAAATGAATTTTGCACGAACATTTTGGCACAAAAATAACAACATATATATAGATTACTGCAATAACAAAATAGATTCGACGGACACGATAAAAGTGAAATAAGTTCACGACACGACATTACATAGGGGCGGCCCCATTACATAGACACGATAAAAGGAAAACATAATAAAAGGATAACATAATAAAGTAGAGCCCGCCTCTTTGCTCCTCTTCATCGGCCGACATGTTGCTTTCGACAGCCTCCCAACTCCAACATGGAGACGTCTTCACTCCTCATCATCGGCCGGCATGTTGTAGGGGAGGGAGTGCATGAAGGCGGGGAAGGGGCGGTCAAGGTCGGTGAACAAATTGTACGTGGTGAATGCGATAAACTCGCACCCTCCGTAGAAGACCTGGCCGAGAAGGTGATATGCATCGAACGGGTTGGTGAAGTGCGCAATGAGACCACTTCCTCCCATGCGAACCTCCTCGATGGTGAACATCACCGGCGAGCCTCGGGGCAAGTGCCGGAAGCAGTTGGTGAGGAACCAGGTCGCAAACTCCCGTGAACCCCTCCAGCGAGAGATGGCCCACACCCGGAGTGCCCTCTCAACGACGACCCCGGCGGGGTACTGCCTCTCGGCCACGATGTTGGGTAGACGGAACGTTGGCCCGTTCAACTCCATGGCGGCGGCGCTTGGATGTGGCTTGGATGCGAGATGCGAGTGCGAGTGTTTGGTGCTTGTGATGGCAGAGAAGAAGATGGGCCCGAGAAGATGAGGCTTAGAGGTAGGGGACGGGAGGTGTGGTTAAATAGGAAGATGAGGCTTAGAGGTAGACGAATGGTGAATGGGGCGCCGTTTGACCTTCATCTCGTGGAACGCGGCCGAGCACGCGTGACATTAATGGACGCCGTTCGTCTCTTTGCCTTCGTCTTTGCCGAGCACGCCGCATAGGAGCTATTATCCCGTTCAAACTAGGGGCTGCGACACGGGATGGTCTTCTGCGCGTCTCAGGTGGTCAAATGGCCTGAGTGCGACGCATTACTGCGTCGAGAGGGTGAGCAGGGCTACGTAGAACGAGGCGAAGCAACGGTTCGACTGGGCATGCATGCATGCATCGAGGGGCTAGGGCAAGCATGCTACGTGGAATGCGGTTGCTGCATGTCTTGTCCTTTTTTTTTAACTGATGCATGTCTTGTCAATGGAGTGTGAAGAAACACACAAAATCAAACGCGCATAGGCTTGTTCCACGCACCGTGTCGTTTTGTACCGTTGGATTAGAATATACGGCCGAGATCAAATGGACAGTCCGATCCAAACCACACCGCTCCAGCCAATCAGCGCTTCCGATGCGCGGGCCAATCAGATTGCAGATCAGCCATCCACGCGGATCGGTGCGTCACGCACAGCGATCTCAACCGTCCACGCACAGCTATCAACGGCCCGGAAGGGTGCGGGGTTTCAGACGGGGTTTCCGGGGTTTTGAGGGGTTTTGAGATTGTTTCAGTGATTAGGGTTTAGCATAACTAATTCAAAAAAAAATCAAAAAAATACGCCGCTTGCGCACATAGTCTTGTTATGTTGTACAGCAACGAGAGAAAAAAATAAATATGGTTTACATACATTTTTACGAAAAATCCAAAAATCAAGTGAGAGACCTCGAACACGTTCAAATGAGCATAACTAATTCAAAAAAATCAAACAAATACAAATCCGGCGCACATAGTCTTCTTATGTCATATAGTAACGAGAAAAAATATAAACATGGTTTCCAGGCGTTTACACAAAAATGCCTTCACTCATATGTGATTCCTCGAACAATGTAGTATGGACTTCAAGGTTGAGAGGAGAGGGTTTCGGTGACTAGGGTTGAGCATAACTAATTCAAAAAAATAAAAATAAAATACGCCGCTTGCGAACATAGTCTTGTTATGTTGTACAACAACGAGAGAAAAATATAAATATGGTTTACATACATTTTTACGAAAAATCCAAAAATCAAGTGAGAGACCTCGAACATGTTCAAATGAGCATAACTAATTCAAAAAAATACAAACTCGGCGCACATAGTCTTCTTATGTCATATAGCAACGAGAAAAAAATATAAACATGTTTTTTTACTTAGTTTTCTACTAAACCACATTTTTTCAAAAAAATAAATAAAATAATGAAAGATTAGTTCAATAAATAGTGAGACTTCAGATTTACACAATATAGATAGAATAGATGTCTAGGAAAATTATTTGGCTGATTTAGACAAGGTGCAAAAAAAACTTGCTTAGAAATGGGTCGTTTACCCTACCTTTGGAGGTCATTTAAACACACTTTTGATGACTATGAGCTTAACTTAGCAAAAGGGCTCGGATTGATCAGCTAACATACATATTTGAGTTCAGATAGCATTGAACATCATTACCCCAGCCCCAATTTGAATTTTGAGCCCAAATTTGAATTCCAGCCAAAATTTGAATTTTATTTCAAAATTGAATTTGTGTCTAAAAACAATGACCAAACAAGTTTGAATTGAAATATGGGGATACAATGACCAACCCCAATTAACAAATATTTTTACATGATACAAATCAAATCAAAGTGCATTATTACACCACAAGTGTTTTCACGAATCTGCCTCAAATGTTTCACTTCTTCCTACCTCTCGATTTCTTCTGCGTCGTCATTTTTTATTCTATGCCGAGAAGTTCACTCATGCTCTTGCTTTTCTTTGCATCTTCCATGTTAGGCGTACCCACAACACTTCTTCTTCTTCTTCTCACGGGTTCAGCTTGCACCTCAGCATCCAGAATAGGTTCAGTTTGCATTTCATCGGTCAGAACAGGCACTTCAGCATCCAGAACAGGTTCAGGTTGCACTTCAGCATCCAGGACAGGTTCAGGTTGCACGTCAAAATGCAAAACAGGTTTAGTTTGCACTTCATCGGACAGAACAGGTTCAGTTTGCACTGTTTCATCGCAACTGAACCTAATCTATACACTTCTTCTTTTTCTACATTCGCCAACTCTTCTCTTCTTTGTTGGCCAGCAATCTTCAACAACAAGGGGCTGAGCAGCAGGTTTTCGTTTTCTATGCCGAAATAAAGCATGTCATTTGGTTACAAAATGAAAAAACAACAAAAACAATTAGAACACAAACATCAACTTACCTTGGCCTTTCAGGAGTGTAACGACATTTGGTAGATCTAGCTCAGTGCCCAAGTTCCTGGCAAAGCTGGCATCTATTTTGTTACCTTTTGGGACCTTTTTGGCTTGTCATCTTTTTTTGCCTTCTTACTACTCCCACCTTTCTCAAACCATGGCTTGAATCTACTCTGTTTTGGCCAGCCAGCCTTTCTTCTTGTTAGAGGAGGACACAAGGTAAATTCAATATCCACTTCAGGCCACTGAGACTGGTCTGTAAGTGGTAGAATTGGTGTTGCATATGCAGCTCTGAATCTTGCTACTGAGTAATATTCATGCAAATATGGGTGCATATTTAACTTCGGTTTAGAGGCCAAGAAAAGTATGGCATGCTCACATGGCTTCCCAGTGTGTTGCCACTCGAGGCAAGTGCATTCATGCAATTCAGTGTCCACAACATGCCTCCTGGCAGTTTTTGTATCTCTAACTTCAGCACCCCACAATGAAGATTTTTCAACACACAAATGTGCAAGATTTCTGCTCCTATTGACAACCTGTTGTACCACTGCCGGCAGCTTATCCCCTTGCAAATAATCACCAATCCTTCTTTTCAATTCCCACAAGCGCATGATCATGATCCTGATCTGGTCAACCATGTCATGCACAGGCAAGTCTTTTAACCCCTTCACCTTGTTGTTAAAACTTTCTGCCAAGTTATTGTTGATATGATCACACTTGATTGCAGTATTAAATCCTGACCTGTACCACAATAGAGAATGGTAGGTTTTCAGCCAAGTACCAAAATCATTCTCACTGCATGCTGCCATTATCTTACCCAGGTGATATGAATGTGTCTAGGTACTGTAAGATCTTGCTGTCGGCCACATGCGCCCAAATTCTTCCCCTCTGAATTTTTTGATCAAATTCATCCACATATGGCCGAAGCACTCTCTCTGCTCAGCATGAGGAAACACAGTCTTCACTGCATTTTCTAGCCCTTTACATGCATATGTGTGGACTGCCAAAGGTGACACCGGCCTAAGCATCTTTTCAACTGCATCATAAACCATGTCCATGAAGCCTCTGTCTCTGATTGAAACATGCCTATAGCAACAGGGAACATCCAGTTATGTCCATCTAGAGCATTGCATGCTGCCAATTGACCATTCCACTTTCCAGTTAAAAAAGAGGAGTCTATGCTTAAATATGGACGACAACCTGCTTTGAAGCCATCGATGCAAGGTTTCAATGCCATAAAAAACTTAGAGAAGTAGACCTTGCCATCCTCTGTTACCTCAGTATCAATCTCAACAATACTGCCAGGTGACCTTTTCCCCACCTCTGCTTTAAAGCTGTAAAGCATCCTAAATGTATTTGCCCAATCACCATATAATGCTTTCATTGCCCTTTGTTTTGCCTTCCACACTGTGGTATATTTCAACACAATTGGGTAGTCCTTTTCCAAGTCTGTTTTCAGCTTCTTTGCTGTGGTGTTTGGTGTCTTGGCTAAAATAGGAGTGATCTTTTCTGCAACCCAAGCCTGTGATGTCATTGTGGTTGGATTCTGTGAACTAGTAATGCAACTATGTACATGTGGGATTTGATTAACTCTGATGGTACTGCCATCAGGCTGACGTCTAGCAGAAATGTACCATTTGCAAGGCTGGGCACTCCCATCAAAACCTCTGCACCTCGCATAAAACTTCTTTTTATCAGTCCACTTGGTCTTGGCGTCAAACTCCTTTTTGATTGTATAAGTCTTGAAACACATTCTGAACTCTTCCATGTTTGGAAACAACCTTCCTACAGCAATCACAGGGTTTTCTTTATCATACACAGTTACCAGCTTATCATCATACTCATTATTTACATCATCTGCAGCTTCATGCATCAACTCTTCATCCACATCTTCAAAATGATTTCTGTTAGCATCAGCAGTGTCACTTCTATCATCACTCTCCTTCTCCTTCTCCTTCTTATCTCGCTCATCTACTGGAATTCCAAAACATTCAGCCATCTCAGTGTCTTCCATTGGTGCAATGACCAAATCAGTAGTGTCAGCTAATTCTACTGAATTCCAGTCAACACAAACAGCACCTGCATCAGTATCAGCCCCCTCACCAAAACTGTCACCTCGGTACGTATGGCACGATCTGCCTCCGTGATGCCCACTCATCATGTAACATCTGTGAAGCCAACTTTGATGACACATATCCAACCTTTGAATCTGCATTCAGATCAACAAGCTCTGCTCGAAAAGTAGCCTCTTTGCTTGTCCAACCATCCTGCCGATCAATTTCTTCAACCAGCTCTTCTCCATTCTCAATTCTAACATACTCGCCCTTCCAATTATCAAACCGTAATAATGCTACTTCTTGCTCCGGACCCCAAAGAACACTCTCTCCAAATTTCTTCACCACATTGTTCACGGCCTTCTCTTCCAAAATTTGTAGCTCTTGGGGATCAATCTCTGTAAATTCGACCTCCCATCTTACTAATGTATCTCTCTCGATGTTTCTCATGCTACCATCACCTAACTTCGCCTTAGATACAAAGAATTTGACTGTGAATTGGAAGATCCTCCGCGAAGCATCACCTCTGTTTTGAATGGCGACGGGATGTGTGAGGTAGCGGAATCAGAACAAATCGCATACAATTCTAGATAAAGAGAAGCACAGAATTAAAATTAAGACAAAAAGGGATCCATTTACCTATTTGAAGTAGTCTCGCCCGTCTCCTCGGGGTCCATCTCCTTCCCCCTCGATCAGCAGCACACCGCTCAATCGAAACGAGCAGGCCCGAGACTGAGACGGGGTCTCGAATCGGCCGAGACGACTAGGGACAGATCCCAATCGAAACGAGCAGGCTGCCGCGCCGCCGAGAACAAAACTGGCCGCCGTCGCCGCCGCCGCCGCCGTCGAAGAAGGAGGGGACGGGTGGGGAGCGAGCAGGGGCGGCAAGGTCAGCTCCAAGATTCAGGGCATTCAGTCGGCGGCCAATTAGTTGGGACCCCACCTGTCTGAATAACGAGCTATTTTTCGCCCGAGTTCTTCTGGCCCAACTAATTAAATCGGGCGGAGACAACATTACGACCGTTTAATCAACCAAGTTGTGTCCTGCCTATTTTGGCCGTCCGGAACGTCGCGCAGCAGCTATTTCATCCAAAGATGTCATATTTTTCACCATTCCGCGGAAAGACGTCGCACAGGAGCTATTGGCCCGAAATTTACTGAACTCAACGGATGTGGTAGTGGCCATGTCAGTATTTTTTCTGAGTCGAAATACGGAATATTTGAGTCGTTACAAGGCTGCTAAGTATAACTTGTAAGGACGTGTTGCGCCAGGCTGCTATGTAACTTGTAAGAATGTACTGCGCCTACAGTATTACTATATCAGGAGGCTGCTAAGTAACTTGTAATAGTCTACTCAACCCAGCCCTAGGAGGCTGCTAAGAAACTTGTAACTATGAAGTCTACTCAATCCCTAACTATTACTCCCTCCGTTCAGATTTAATTGACATACATTTTGTTACGCATGGATATATCTATAGACATCAAACAAGTATAGATACATCCATATTTGGACAAAACCAAGTCAATTAATTTGGAACGGAGGGAGTAGAAGATTTTTCTTAAGAATGTGTATTATAGGACGACTGCAATACTGCATAATCCATTCACTTGTATTTTTACCCCAACCCGGCCCACCCATTAATGACTAAAATCCTATGCACACTAGCGGCGCTAAAGATAATCTTCTATTCTTAAATAGTTGCAACCCACTACCTATTTTAAGCCCTTCCAAATAGCAAGTCATGCATATTATTCATAACTTATATGTTTACACTAAATTAATTTTCCTATGCAGCCCTGCCACCTCAGCGAGTCATGTATGTCAGTTATAAATTGCATTTTTTTTGCATTATTTCTTTGTTGTCATGGACAGTATATATGTTGGATGTTTGGAGTGCACCTACAAAGTTCCTGTTTCAGTTTTTTGTTAGAAAATGGCATTCGGTTTACTTCAATCCAAAAGATTTTTTTCCTTTTTAAACATAATTTTGTTTACATGCTTTATATTCTATATTACTTTTAAAAACCAAAATGACAACACCTTTACTTTTTTGCATTAGTTTGTTTTATAGCATCTATTTATACATTTATTTCAACACCCGCAACAATGCGCGGGACAACATATTGTGTTTTTTTAAGATTCTTTTTTGATTATCTATTAAAGTATCTAGATTACTAATTTTCTTGCATGTATTGATGACTTGTCAAGTACATGAACCAGATTGATACTAGTATTTGCGTGAAAACAAAACTTATGTCCCACTTTTGTATCATATATAACTAAATATATAGGTGGTCCCAACTAACGGACTAACCTATTTCTTTACAGGTGCAATTTATACACGTATGAAAGCCTCTAATGGGTCCACGTCATTCAACCATCCATCTTTCACATATTTTATCTAAGTTAGTTATGAGATACTGACATGTTTCATGCACTAGGCAACACAATCAAAATCCCAAATTGATGGAAAGGGCTAGTGCAATCTATATATTCTCTAACACACCCTCTCACTGTGACTAGGAGAGGCCAACACATACAACCATAAGAGCGATGACGTGCGAGTCTCAGAGTTATGACTCAAGAGATCTAAACGTGGACACAAAGGGGCTCAACAATTTTTAATAAACTATGAAAGTCTGGACTCAAACTTGAGATCCCAGGCTCTGATATCATGACATGTTTGATTCACTAACCAACAAAACCAAAACCCCGAACCAATGAAAAGGCTTAGTGCAATCCACATATAATGTAGCAATAACTAGTTTAGAAGGCCTACTAATAAACGGGGCAGCTTATGAGAAAATTGGGGAGAGGAAGGCTTGTTTTTTAAGCCACCAAAAGGACTGGGACTAAGCATTATCTTGGTTACTAACCAAGCTTGATCCTCAAAATAAGTTGCACGAGTAACATGAAAAGTCTAGTCCTCAAGAATAAAATAGGAACCTAAATACGTGTCCAGTCCATGAGGATTGGAACTCGGGTGTTCGGTTTGTACATCCAGTGCCCAAACCAAGTGAGCTAGGCGCAATCCTAACGGTTTCAACTAGTTGCTTGCTCTCCATTGCATCTTAGAGTGCCTTATTTCATTTCCCATTGTGAAAGTAAAGTACTGAATGTCCGCCTGTAATATTCATTGTTTTTTGTTGGATAATGTTGCACCGAAACAAACAATATGCTACTTCATCCTAGATATCTTTCTTCACGTGGAGCCAAACTAATATGAATAAAACGCACGGTTGACATAGTTTAGGGTATATTTGTAATTATGTACCATGCATACATATTTATTTATACCAATATGTTATTCGTGTAGTCATTAAAATTCAATTTCATGATATCAATACGGAACTTACCCAGCTAAAGGTACCAATTTTTCTACATTGTGCATCTAGCATGATGTTGTTGAGCAGTCTTGATTCTTGAACTTTACCAATTCCATGTCATCCCATATATTCCCAATCCATATCTATATCATCCTGTACCAATACAAGAAAATATATTTTTATTAAGACTTAAACACACGTGAGGTCACAAGGTTGCATGCAACCTATTGGACATGTCTGGACTTATTTTATCCATGGGATGAATAGATAGGAACAAACAAGTATAGTGTGCATTTTGTAAAAAAAAAACTACCACGTCAGCGACTTAACGTCCGCCGTGACGAAACTTAACGTCAGCCGTAGCGGAATGACCAACGTGTCGGTAATCTACAACTTGGTTACCAGATTTTAGCATTTTTCAAGTTGGTGACCTAACTTGCGTTAAATCTTTTATTAAAATCCATGCCACCGGAAGAAGTTGTAAGGACCCGTAGTTATAGCACCTCCGAGGTGTAGATTTTAGAATTGTGCATACTTGCATTCATGCATTGGGAAGTTTGGGATAAATTTTGCACTTTTGTGAAAAAGGGGCATGAAGTGATCAACACTCGATAGGGTTGTCGAGAGGGGTTGAAATAAACTTAAATCCCATATTTTTGAAACTCACAAACTATTTGAAGTTGGAATTCTTAATGAATCCAAAACAACACACAATATCTCTTACTCATCTCATTTCTCAACAAAACATGGTCAAATTCAAATTTGAATAATTTGAAATACAAATCATTGACAAGTGTCACCACAAATTGAAAACAAGAAATAAAGTTCATAACCAAATCATATAAAGAGAAATGAAATTCTTTATTTCTTATCCATATTCTTTACACACACCAAATACAAGCTTTATTACAAGGAATATTTCTAGAAATTATTACAACAAATCTTTACAAAGAAAATTACATAGGAAAATTCCTAAAAACGAAACCTAAGTTAATTTTGAGCTTCTTGTCTTGTAAGTCTTGGGTTTTGGTACCTGCGCACAAGCAAAGACAAGTAAAAGTGTTTGGTTAGGATTAAAATGTTGCCACCACTAGTTGGTGATGGCATTTTGATTTTAGAAAATGGCAGGAACATGATCAACACTTGGGTTGATCAAGTTTTTGTGCTAGAGGGCAAAAGCAATCAGAAACCAAAGGCAACAAATGGGGCAGATCACTTGTTGATCATGTATTTCTCGGGTCAAATGGGATTTCAGCAACCAGGGCAAAGGCTTGAATGCATACATGATCAAATGATCTCAAGAATTAGAATAGCAACCAAATATAACTGAAAGCCCTCCAGCTAGCCAAATTCATAATTTAAAGTCCAAATGTAGAAGTTTAAATCATAGATGAAATCATTTAGATGTCACAGTTGACACTAACAATCAACTCGGCTCTTTTCAACCTTAAGCCCACATAATTCATTTGAATTCAAAACCAAATGAAAACTTCTAGAAACAAGTCACAGACCATTTAGTCACTGACAGGGATTGTTAGAGTCCAAATAATCATTGACACACCATGGAGTTCTTATGGTTTTAGCAGAGGCACATGTGGAGCTCACATGGCACACACACATGGTGCACACATGGAGCTGAGGTGGAGAGAACCTGTCCAAAATGACAAGCTGAACCTGGAAAGTAGACAAAAAATAGAGGCAACCGTCTCCAACATATATTAACTTAGGCAAACGACCCAAAAAATCACTGGATCTTGAACCAATAGTGATCCATAGAAGCAGCACAGTCACCACATGCAGCTAAATAGGTGTCAAGCCCTCAGATGATCCACAACCGACCTAAACATCTCTATAAACACTTGGCCAATGTGTTGCAGCTGGGAATTCACACCCACTCGACCCACACACACACACAAACACACATTTCACCAACACACACGCACCATAAATTTCATCACATAGTAGTGTAGCCACACACACCAGCACCCACCAGAGATCAAATCCTTTTATTTTCTTAGAAAGCCCTAGGATTTGGTCAAGCAACGAGGAGGAGGAGGCTTAACACAAGAAGCAGGTTGTTCAGAGCCAGAAGACACTCGCTACTCTCCATACAACAGGTTAAAGCTGATCATGAGTTCATGATCTTGCTCTAGAAGGTGTTATATTTGGTTAACACCCAAAAGAACAAGTTCTCATGGTCTCAAGAGTGAGAGGCAGAGACATTAGTTGGCATCAGTATCCAACATTGATTAACACTGTATTTGGATCATCACTTGCACTAAAGGGACATGGACACTTTAGTTTATCTTATCAGATTTTATGCCAAGTAAAGCTACCATAAATGTTGGCCACAGCTTATGCTTGATGATTTAGAACACACTGAGCACAGGAAAGCATAAAAGGGATACTCAGTGCATGTGTACACTCATAGGAGTCATCACACGCATCTGAACACCCTCTATACACTAAATGCACCAAAGAGAATTAAATTGACAAGCTAAGCATGCACAACAATTTTTATTGCAAAGCTTCAGAGCTAAAGCTCATCCTTAGCTAAGTTTACACCAGATTGAGCATTTCATGCTCTTACAAAGCTTCAAAGAAGCCGATGAGAAGAAATTCCCCACTGTTGTGGTGGAATAAACCCTCAGATCGATCACCATAGACTTGTCGCGCACGCTAACGAGCAGAATCAGGGTGCGTTTCCCCTGGTTCGGGGAGGGGCGAATGCATAATAAGAGGTAGAGGCGGCCTCCCTTCCAAGTCTGCAAGCACCTAGCAGCACACGCTCGTATTGGAGTGGGGAGATCGGTAGGGAGGAAGGAGCGGCGACGACTGAACAGGGGGAGCGCCTAGTTGACGCAGCATGCGGAGCGGAATACGCTCAGCCCGCTGCACTGCTTCGTGGGCCGCTTGAGCGGCCTAGTAACATGTATTGTTTCTCTTTTTACTTTTCTTCTTTTTATTTCTGTTCTATTTCCCTTTTTCCTTTACTGTTTTTATAGTAAAAATGTGTTCAAGTTTTTGGAAAAAATAATAACAGAAAAAATTAGTTCTAATAAATAAAATATTCACATATGTAAAAATAATAAATAATATTTATGTCAGTTGAATGATTTTTTAATAATGAATACGTCATTTGAACGATTTTTTAAATATGAACATTCATGTCATTTGAAAGATTTTATAAATATGAACATTCATGTCATTTGAACGGTTTTTAAATATGAACATTTCTGTCATTTGATCAATTTTTCAAATATGAACGGTTATTTGATTTGAAAGATTTTTTAAATATGAACATTTCTATTATTTAACGATTTTTAAATTTGAATATTTATGCTATTACGACGATTTTTCAATATGAACATTTATATTATTTGAACATAAATTGTTATTTGAACGATTTTTCAAATGTGAATATTTATGTTATTTGAATAGTTTTTCAATAAGTAGCATTCATTCCATTTGAGCGATTTTTCACATTCGAATATTTATGTTATTTGAATTTCTTTTAGATCTGAACACTTATGTTATTTGGATGCTTTTCAATATAAACATGACCATTTATATTATTTGAACAATTATTCAAATATGAACATTTATGTTATTTGAACGGGTTTTCAAAATGTAACATTCATTTCATTTGAACGATTTTTCAATATGAACATTTAATTTATATGAACGATTTTTCTAGCAAAATATTTATGTAGTCATTTATTAAAAATATATGAACATGTATGATATTTGAAAGATTTTTCAATGTGAACAAAAATAAATAAGTTTTTTTACAACATAAAACATTGATTTTTAACATAAACCATAAAATAGAAAATGAAAAAGAAAGCCAAAATAATAAAATGAATAAAATACCCTAAAAATAAAACAGGAAAGAAGAAATAGGTGAGGCAAGTGTGACAGAAATGTTTCCTCGCATTGAGCATCGACGCTGCCTGTTTACAACAGATGGAGGAATGGTGCGGCAGAGACAGATCAAGGCTGAGTAAGAAAATGAAGAATGCCTTAGTAACTCTAACATGCCAAGGATCGGAATGCATGGGTTTTTGGCACTGCTAGACAGTAGCACACCGGAGAGCACCTACCATTTCATGGTCGTTCTAGGTCGCGGATCGCTTTGTTTTCTTCCTTCCTTTTTTTTCTTTTTCTTCTTGTTTTGTTGCTTGGCTTTGCGCCATTCCTGTAAGACATCTGCCAATCTTTGGCTTTCTGCTTCTATCTATAATTACACATGCAGTGCTCCTGCATGGTTCTAAAAAGTTATGAATTAATAATTTTACTGTATCACACTTTAAACGAAATTTTAAGTTCTTCAAATTGTCGTTGGAGGCCGAGAGTATGTTCAAGGCGGTCACTCAGTGCATTCTTGGCAACGGCAATAAAATGTTGTTCTGGTTCGACAAATGGCTTGATGGAAGAAGCCCTAGCGAAATTGCGCCAGATCTGATCAAGTTCGTTTCTGCAAGAGGAGGCAAGATACGAACAGTGGCAGAACCTCTAGCAGATGGAAGATGGGTCAGAGACATCAGAGGAAATCTCATGCTGCAAGCCATTGTGCAATTCACGATGCTTTGGGGTTTGATTCAAGACCGAGGACCATTATCAGAGGAAGAGGATATTTTCAGGTGGAGGCTGACAGCCAGTGGATAGTACATTGCAGCGTCAGCATATAGTGCCTTATTCTTGGGTTCATAAGGTGCAGATTATGCCAAGACACTCTTGAAGAGAAGAGCTTCGCTCAACCAAAATTGTTCAGCTGGCTAGTAATGCGCAATCGATGTTGGACAGCTGATCGTCTTGCTAAGCGTGGACTGCAAGGGCCGGCGATGTGTGTGTTGTGCGATCAGGAAGCTAAAACTCTGAACCATCTTTTAGCGAGCTGCTCTTTCACCCGCACATTCTGGTTCAGCTTATGTCTAGCTAGAAATCATGTTGATATCACACCATCTTGCTAAACTTACTCTAATCACATACATGTTTGCTAAATTTACTTCATCCATTCTTAAAGTTTGGCAAAATTACAATACATATATCGAATCATTCTGGACATAACCCTAAATAATCTGTACGATCCAAACATATAGATATATAGCTCTGGACAATCCAAACATATTTTAGACGCTGGGCGAATTAAAATAAATATATTTATACTAAAATTTTATACGTACTTTTGAATTACTTTTTTTTAGAAAAGACACACATAAGCTTTGTGAACTAATATATCATAATATAGTCTTAAATAGTATATTTACAGTCCATTAGCTGTATAGTTCCCAACTTTTAAATGTTGATACTATTAATTACATCATTGTTTATAACACAATTGCATTATCTAGCAATAAAAAGTTGTATTATGAGAAATTTGAACCACGTGTTGCAAAAAATTGTCCTTGATGTGATTTTTTCATAACTAAACAATATAATAGTGTTTATGTATATATAGGTATGTGTGTATATGTGTTCGAGTCCATTTTAATATCTTATATATCATGGTAGAGATATCTAAAGTGTATGGTCCATAAAATAAATATATAAATAGTGGTTTCTCGTATAAGGTTGGATAAGCACATTCATATAAACTTCTATTGTATAAATTGAAACATTGGTAAATAAGTTTTGCAAGTTTGGTTTGGTGATAAGTTGAAATTAGGGCATGCTTTGTACTTACTATTGAAATCGTATCCATCACAATAATCACTGGACAATTTACTTTACATATGATTTCATATCTAATATGCTCATATGCAATGTGATTGTTAGCATCTGGTGTATGCAACTAATTATTAAGAGACGACGAATGGTTTTCATTTCCTCATGGTCATCTGAATATATTTTTAACAAGGTGCATTGTAAAATCCCAACTGATTTGCTCTCTGATTTTTATTTGGACGTTTTACAATTTGGTGTTCTATTCTTTTGAATTTTTGCTATCCCACATTTTTGGCTAAGTGATGTTATTGAGCAATCTTGAACTTCACCAATCCTATGTAATCCCATATATTCCAAATCCGTACCTATATCATCCTGTACAATGCTATGACAAGAGGGAAGTAATAAAATGGGGTACAAAAGCTGATATAGGTGAAATTCACTTTGGCACTTGAGAGTATATGCTCCCACAACCGAAAAAGTTACTTTACTTGTGCTGCCAAAATTCATTTTGTGAGTTTTACATTCATTGCAAATGGTCATATTGTTTTATGAAATTTTGTAAGGGTAACAAGTATCCACCAAGTACCTATACGCATGGTTTTTAAATATATACACTAACATAATACAGGTTTCACAAAGTTTTTTTTTTGCGAAGATGGTTTTTGCTAAGCTAAATAAAACAGATTCTTACGCACCATCGTTAAGATTGGAATTTCCCAACTATCACCGGAATCCACATTCTAGCAAACGTGACTATTACCGTACTCTTTAGCTTTTGGCAAGATTAGCATAAAAAGGTTGGCTAGTTTAAAGGAGGTGTGTGTACAGAAGGTATATATGTAGCTTTCGGTATTGAGATAACAGGAATCCGGGATCCAGCTCTAGTAAACGAACGTAGACAACTCACCTAACAGATTGGTTTGTGAGGTTTTTGGACCTAGACCGTACATACAACTGGGCACCGAAGCAATTTGCACCACAAAGGGCACAACCACGAATCAAATACAGTGTGCTCTCACAAACTGCACGAGCCATATTCACAAGTTAAATCTCGCTGTCCAAAATTTAGACAAGTTGGTGCACTACTAGCCTAGAAATGTGGAAGCGAGTTAGCGATTCCGGCTGTAGTTCGCCCAAGCTTGGAAGATAGTCACTCAGTCTGCCATGGACGTTACACCTCTGGTTTTGCAGTGTGTCAGTACGAGGAGTCCGTAACTGAAGAACGGTGGGGAGGACAGTACGGCATGTCCCCGGTGGGAGCAATTCAGTGCGTGCAGCTTTGGCTAGCCATCGGCGAGGCCGAGCGCAACACCGATTCTCCGATGAGCTCTTGTGGTCTCTCTGCTCGATCTACCTACAAAATGCTGCATCAAGGAGGCCGACCGACCGTGTGTGGAGAAATGTAGCGCCCCTCACATTGAGCATTGACGCTGCCTGTCAACAACTGGCTCGAGGAATGGTGGATCAGGGACAAGGTTCAGTAGGAAAACGAAGAACTTGGATGCCTTAGTAATTCTAACATGCTGGTCTCTATGGAATGAATGGGTTTTTGGGACTACTAGACAGCAGCACACCGCAGAGCACCTCTCATCTGATATTAGTGATGAATTCAAGCAATGGTCTATGGCAAGGTGTGTCCTCAGCTCTTGTCCTATGCGCCGATGAGGGCATGATCTTATAAACATTTTCTTCCTTCTATAGAAGTATGGTACTCTCGGAAAAAATGAAATACATGCACAATAGACTGCTGCCACTTTACCACGCCAGGATATCGCCAAAGTTCTGGCAATGTGTTCCAAATGCCTCTTCACGTGATATGATCGACGCGTGAATTGAGTTTACAATATCACATTGGAAAGAAAATGTCAAGTTGTTGAGTTCATTTTCATTTCCCAATTAAGGACAAAGAGAGCCACAACTGCCTTCGAAGCTCATACCTTGGTCAAATTGGCATTTCTAACATGGATGTTTTAAGCAACATGGCCTTCTGCCACCAAGAGCTGTTGTTTACTCTAGAACATGTGTGCAGATTGCACACACATAAGCTACATGCTAGTATGGGAATCTGTATCCCACATAGAGAATGCGACTATTTCAGGCGTCCTTCATCTCTTCATCCTTGGGCTTGGTAGTTTCTCGTCGTGGAAAAACCTCGTTGAAAAGGTCCAAGAGTTCCTGGGCACGTTTCTCGGCACGTTCCTGCGCACGTTCCTTGTCATTGCATTTCTCTCCTCGCTCATCTCTGGAAAATCTTGACCCACAATCCTCTACCATCTGCAATGAAGAACAGAACAAACTAGATTAATGAGATCTTAACCTAAACCATTACTAACACGATGTGATCCAGCATAACAGATTGTGGTACTTGTTTGCAAACAGGTAACAATTCTCTGGACAAACAAATCAATTTCATATGTGATGGAGTAATGTTTTACTTCAGAGATTAATGAGGGTCATAAGGTGAGTAGTTTTGGGAGTCCAGTCCAGTAGTCAGCACCCAAAACACTTGCCAAAAAGATTATGCATGCATATCCATACATACAAAAGTACAAGAAAACACCCATGCCCCAAATAGCACAGCTCATCTAAATTCTGCACTTGTTTAATATTGCATGAAAAAAGGACCTACAACCCATACACAATAGTAAACATGCAGCTTTTGAATAACTTAAATCTCTTAGCGACAAATCAAGTGCACTGGTAAGCACAAACCTTGAAACATGCATCACTGCTATTCAGATATATTTGCTTCTCTATTTCAATAAATCAGTCAAAGAGAGATCAGAAAACTAATACCACAACACAGACCATAGAAAGACACTTCCCTTCATGATGTAACAAACGGTCCAAAGTATCACCATATTACATAATTCTGCATGTCCTTGCTTTCACCAGCTAACTAAAATAGCATAACAAATGAACATCTTAAGATCGGCAAAATAAAAAAGGCAACACCGCAAAAACACAAGCAAGTGAGGATGGTTTGCAATTGATAATGTTTTGCTTGTCAGCATCGGTAAGCTTGAAAGCCTCGCATCTGTTTTAAATTCAGTAACTGATTCCCTTGTCTGGTTGCAAGCAGGAGTTTTCAAGAGGTACTCATATACCTGCGTTTTTCACAACAATGAACATGAGATCAATTTAGGCATGAAAAGGACAAAGCCGAAAAGGCTATCGAGTATAAACAGTGTCAAGCATCATCAGAGAAATAATCGACCACCTTACACTCTGATGCAGCCACAGCCCCCAAACACCCCATGGGATCTGTCTTTGCACCTCTGTTTCGCAAGAAGTCAAGAACTTCGAAGTTGGTGAGATGCCCTGCATTCACTTTCTCTCTGACGAGCAATAAAGAGCATTGGATATTCAGAACTTCAAACTAGAAGGGCAGCTGGTAGATAACGGAGTATATGATAATGAAGATCTAGCTTGTAAGTTACTCAGACCACATCAATCATTCTCAGCACCTAGCAATTGAGTTTGAGAACTGAGACTCAACGCTAACGCACAACAAGATTAGGCTAGGACAATGCATAAGTCTCAAAAAAGCTGTCATCATAATTTCCCATCCATTCAACTAGCTCCTCGTCGACAGGATCGTCACTCAGGGACGGGGACAGTTCTGTACTGGACAATATCCAAGTCTCAACAATTTCTCTTCATAATTTCGCATCTAATCAACTAGCTCCTCAACGATAGGCTCATCATCACTCGGGGACAGGGACAGTTCTGTACTGAACTTTGGTTTGCAGTCGATTGCGCCGTAGAGAGGGTAGGTGTACGGCTACAAGATCGTGACAGCACATTGAACATAAACAGAAAATGATTACTCACATCTTCATCGTTGCCGCTGCCGGGGGCGGACGCGCCGAGACTTGTAACCGGTGGAATCAGGGTGCGTTGCCCTCGGTTCGTGGAGGGGCGGAAGCGGAGTATGAGGCGGCGACGGGGCCCTTCCAAGTCTGCAAGCACTCTAGCAGCACAGGCACGGAGTGGCGTGGATGGGTGGGGGAGAATGTCGCGGCGGCGCTGGGAGGAAGGAACGGCGGCTGACTGGTTGACAGGAGGGGAGAAGGGAGATTGATGGAGGCGGTACTGGGCTGGGCCGGCAACAAATCGACGGTTTGTTGCGATTTAACTGGGCTTTTAATTTTAAAACAATACTGGATGGGTTTCATTTCGCTAAAAAGTAAAAACTTAGCAGTTTTCCTGAATCTCAAAAAAAAAAAACTTAGCAGTTTTCCTTTTTCTGAAAAAACGTGGTTTTAATTTAAAAAATCCGGCTTCATAACAAACCATAGCTACAACGTACACACGGGTGATATGTAGACCCGTTTTTAGTGGAGAAAGCAGTGATTACCTATGTACTCCATGATGAAACATAACAGGGTAGTTCTAGCCTCCCCATCCACAAGCACGACACGGCACACCGACTCGTATTTTCAGCTTTGTACACCCGCCACCAAATCAAACGACTTTTCACGTGCACTGTCTCTTTCTCATATTCCGGACTAAACGGCTCTGGTACGTGCAGGAGGTGGTTTGGGGCTGTAAATCGGCAAAAGTCTGAAACGAACCTTTGTATTCGTAGTCGTAGTCTGAATCGAACCCTCACATCCCAATCCCTGATTTTTGGACCCTGTTCTCTCTGATCCCGGCTATTCTCAGGTTATTTTCTGTTGAAATCACGTTTGGGCGCTGGGATTGGCTGACTGGGCAGGGATTAGAGGAATAGGTTGCCATGGTGGGCTGGTCGGTTTGGCCCATGACCCACGACCCCATGACTCATGACGGAAAGCACTCCATCAAAGGCAATCTCTCTACCGGCACGCGGTGATTCGGTTCCTGTTTGTTCCCTTCCTTCCACTTTAGCCGCATCCGCCATGACGACTGGCGAGCGATCACGACGGCGGGAAAACGATCAAGGCGGAGCACGTCGTAGCATACCTTCATCACCCCAGGAGGTCAACCAGTCGTCGTCCTTGACAGACAGCGGCAACGGCAGTTCGCAACTCGTCAGCGACGGAAACTTTCACGGAGGAAGAAAAGACATTGGTAAGGACTCTGCCATATATTGTTTTCTTGAAGATGACCCAACAAGTACAAGTTGTTGTAATGAATCTCTAACTATATGAAAGACGGAACCTTTCTGGCCTCCTCAGCGCTCGCGACTGTAGCTATCTACAGTAAGCACTGTAGATTGCTACAGTACTACAGTGCACCGATCTGCGCCGTGCCCGGCGATCGGACGGTCCACGCAACACAACCATGACGCTTTTGCAAAAAAAAACCTGAAGTTTCTAAATTTTAGAAAACCGTCCCCCCACTCCCCCGCACGCCCTCCTCCTCTCCTCTCTCTCGCTCCCGCGGTGCTGGCCGCCGCCGCCGTCGCCCCTTCAATACGGCGAGGTCCGGCCACCTCCGCCGCCGTGATGCAGCGCGGACGACGCGCCTCGCGGTCCTCTGCCTCCCTACCCCGGCGATTCACTTCTCCTCACCTCCTCTCTCCTCTCGCTTTCGCTCTCGCGCCTCTGGTCGCCGCCGCCGTCGCCCCTTCAATCCGGCGAGTTTCGGCCACCTCCGTCGCCGTGCCATGGCGCAATCGACGCGCCTCACAGTCCTCTCCAATCCTACCCCGCCGATTCGCTCCTCCTCAGCCTGCTGCGGCCGTGCTCGACCCGTACCCGAGCCTAGGGTTCCGGTAGCAGCGCGGCGTTGCCCTAGCTGCTCCGCTATGGAGTTCTTCTGCGGCATGCTGTGATGATGGCGACGTGCTGAAGCTTGCTCCTCCCTGGGTCCTCCTCCATCGACCACACGGGCACTGCCCCGTCGTCATGGAGTTACGGCCATGGGCGCATGGTAAGATTCTTCTTCCCTCCTCTCTTCTTCCTCTACTCTTCTCTTCCCTCTCCAGGCCCAAGGTCTTACTCTCTGATGTGCAGCAGATGATGATTCTAGATTTTCTGTTAATTTAGCTGCTGACCTGCTCTGTTGCTCCTGTGGTGTTCGAATGACAGATTTCTTATGCCTCTGTTAGCATTTTCTGAGGAGAGTAGGTATTCCACCTACTGGCTTTGCCTGTGGTGATGAATTGGTGGTTCTTTCGCTTAACAGATTCAGTTACCTTTTACTCACAGTGTAGCAAATGTCTGCTAAGAATTCCTAGAATTAATTCTAGGGTTGGTAATAGATTTTAGGTACTTAGCTGTGATTGCGGTGCTCTTCCCCTCGGGGATTTGTGCCCAGCAACCAAGTGCTGGATCCGTGCTACCAACAATTGTGAAAAGCAACATTTGCTTATGTGCCTTTGCTCAGCAACCAACTGCTGGATTTCTGTCCCCTGCCTATGATGCATAGGCTGAGGCTCCCTTTTTAATAAGAACAGATGCTTTGCTTGAATTAAATCCCTATGATGATATTAGCATAGCATCACTACGCTTAGCTGAGGGAATAATCCAGTACACCCATTCCTGTGTATTTAGCAAAGTAATTTTGCTAGAGCATAAGTACCAACCTGTGCTCAGGTGTGCTCATGATGTGGGTGTTGTTTGCCATTCTTGTGGTTCTGCTGCCTGCTTGATCAGTACCTCCTTGTGGTCCTCTCCTTGCTGGTCTGCTCTTCCAGCTCCAGATGCTTCCCTTCGGCTTCTGGCCTCCCCTCCTTGCTCTTATGCTCCTTGCTTCCTCTATCCCATTCTTGCTCTTACTTTTGCCAAGTATCCAGTGGTGAAAAGTGAATGGATTTCTGGTTTGGAGATGAACTGTGTGCTATGGTTGATGAACTCGATTTGATTTCCTTCCACTGCTTGTGTAATACATTTCTTTTGCATGGCAAGTGGATTTTTGTGACAATCCAGCCAATGAGGGTGTTCTGAGGCTAAAGGTGGTCATTTAAGAGCAGATACTATACTTAGACGCTTAATTAAACTCGATGATGCAAATAGCAATACCTCATATTGCTAGACTGAGAGTAATACTAATCCTAACCCCATCTTTGTATTTGTTTTCTTTTCTTTTTCCCTTTTCTTTCGCTTTGCAGGAAAACAATATTGAATTAATGATCAATAAGAAGAAAAATGAATACAACACATTTTAGTTTAGGAAGCAAATGTAATTTTCCTTTTTTTATACTAAGAATGTGGCAACACAACAGAGTCATTAGATTCAGTAATCCTACTCTCTGTACTTGATAACCTAAGCTATAGAATATGACCTATAGACGTGAAGTTCCTCTGCAGTAAAACAACAGGAACAAAAATGTCAAGTGTGTATGTCTCATTTATTCATAATCAACACCAATTGGAAAAGTATTTGTATTTTCTCCCTGTACATAAAAGTTTGCACTACTAGATATTTGATGTACAAGTATATATTTCACATTCCCTTATATTCGAATTTATATAATTCACACACCAAGTGTGATTGCTTTCTTATTATCTGTATGTTTCCAAAATAGCTAACCCATGCTGTGTTGCTTATGCCCTGATCTGTAATGTCATATAGTTTAAACTAACAATGTGTTTATGGAAATTATCAGTGTTTCGTCTATCTAATGATGTAAACAAGTAGTCTACTGTAAATAAAGCAGTCCATCCATATTGTAAAATTATCATGATATAGAGGAAATAGAACACACCACAACAATGTATCTTACAAATGAAACAACAAGTAAATGGCACATTGATCTGTTGTTTGTTTGTTTACTTGATTGATAAATAGAAATATTCATTTATATAACCTTGCACTGAGGTGTGTCAACTGTCGAATATTAACTTTGCCATATTGACATTAACTTTAATAGAATGTGTAATGCGAATAGTTTTGGGAGCTACTGAATTTGAGTTTTACTGTGAATTATCTAGAATACATATTAGTAGCAAGTTGTGGGAGTTACTGAATTTAAATTTTACTGTATGATCTAGAATACACATTAATGGCGTAGAAACATCGTGACCTATTTTACTCGGAATGATGCAGCCAGCTGAGGAATATTTAACCTTGCATTATTGTCAACAAGTTCCACAAATGCTCACCAAGTTTTGTTTCTAAATTTCTAAATTACACATTACTCAAAGCGTGATTTTTGTTTCCTTGCAGATTACTTTAGAACCAATTTTATTAAAAAAAATATTACCTCAAGCAAGCCGCATTTTAGATATTTGCTTATTATCCAGTGCAAATCATTTTAGCTTCATATATTATCACAAATTTGTCATACAAATATTGGTTTGGCAATGTTTCCATTTTTTGAGATACATATTGGTTTAGGCATCCTACTAACATATGTACTTGGGCAGCCAGTGCTATCTTTTTGCTCATAACTGTAAACACTTTTGGGCTTCTTTGTCTGCATATATTGAAGAAAGAGCATTTCGGAGATTTGTGGAGTCTTGCCTAGAGGAGACGAGATTTGTGGAGTCTTGCCTAGAGGAGACGATTGTTGTATATGTTGATCTTCTTCTCAATCAGGTTTGCAGAACTCTCCTTGGGGCTATTGAGAATACCTGTGCACTTGAAATTTCTGGGGGATGTTGGGACCATATATATGATGTATTGAGCATCCCAAAAGGAAGAACTATGCAGTGTTTCTTATAGTGATTCTGGAATTAGCTGTTGCTATTGCGCTTTGGGTTCAGATAGCGTATTTACTGATTACACTGATTATTTCACACTTCATTTGATCTTATCTCTTGCAATTGCTTGCACCTTTAGAAAAAACTACATAAAAAAAGACACAGTTCAGAGGATGAGGCTGGATGAAGAAGTGTTTGTGGATTTCTTCAGAGAATACACTAATGTGACAGTAAGTGTACTCACTGCTGGAAGATTCATACTATTTTGTAACTACAGTTCCTTTAGCCACATTATGTGGCAGTATCAATATTCAAAATCACTTCCTGCAACAGTTGAATATATGTATTTTTCCTATCCAATACATCACTTGGATAACATTAATTTTGCATTCAAACACTTTTTGTTTCTTCTATTCTCTGAAATACTGTCCTTGCAACGTGGTCCAAAAAGTTGAGAACAGAGTACGGATTCTGGCTGATCTAAAGGAGCTTGCTTCATCTGAAAGTCTGGATAGTTTTACTTTCATTTATACAAATATTGAACACCATCCAATTAATCACTACAACTTTACAACAATTATTATTGTCTTTCGGTGTCTACATTGTCCTTTCTCCAGGTGCATCCTTAGAGAGTCGCTTTCTTGGAGTAGGATTACTCCATAAGCATCAACCAGTGTTAATCTGCTGTCAATCGCTAGACCTTCCATCGCTGCCCCATATGACGCCAAACCACCGAGCAGGTAGCTAAGCAGTGTGTGAAAAAATAAGATCTTTTCTTTTGAGAGAAAGGAAATCTTTGTATTATCTTGGACAAGTCGCCTCATTTTGTTCAGATATAGACCATAATGTTTTTTGGATGTCACAGTACATAAGAACACATATGTTTAGCAGCAGAATAGTGGTGTTCTTTAGCAGCAGAATAGTGGTGGCAACGAGATAAAAGATGGTGGTTTTAACCAGTCCATTAGAAGATGTATTTTTTATCTCATTTTCTTGCAGTTGAAATATCCATGGTATGCAGTGCTACAGATCGAACAAGTTGATTGATTACATTTTATAGATTGCTGCTTAGGCTTTCTTTTTCCATGTCAAGTGTGGCTATTGATTCCTCATGCAGTTTTATTGAAATTGGTTTTGGTATGATCCAACTCCGGCATCAGAGCCAGCCGAAGGCGAGTTCGGCGGCGATGGGTGATTCAACTCCGGCGAGTCGGTATGGGAAGAGCAGCAGCAGCGGCGGAAAGTACACGCCGCCGGCGGCAGGAGGGCCGCTGCCAGCGCCGCAGACGGCAGCGCTGTTGTGATCGCTACCCCATCGAGGGCCATGAGTGTGCCCGTTCAGTATCCGATGTTGACGGACACGAACTACTCGCTGTGGGCCGCGAAGATGAAGGTCCTGATGAAGCCGCTGCGTGTTTGGTCCGCGATTGAAGGCTCCGGTGAGTATGATCAGGCCGCGGACGAGGGGGCGTTCGCCGCGCTCTCTCAATCCGTTCCGGATCACGTGATGTTGCAGGTTGCCGAGTGCGACACCGCGCGGGAGGCGTGGGAGATGATCCGGTGTGCGCGCCTCGGCGAGGATCGCGTGAAGAAGGCGCGTGCACGACAGCTGAAGAGGCAGTTTGATCGCCTTGACATGGCGGACGGGGAGACGATCCCGGAGTTCGCCAAGAAGATCATCCCGCTGGTGAGCGAGATTCGCTCTCTCGGCGTCACACTTAGTGACGAGGCCGTGGTGGAGCGGCTCTTCAGCGCCGTCCCGGACCGGTTCGGCGACATCATCAACACCATCGAGCAGTGGGGCGACGTTTCGACCATGACGATACAAGAGGCGATCGGACGCCTCACCGCGTTCGAGGAGAACAAGCGCGGTCGTCGTCAGAGCGGCGGCGACGAAGGCGAGAAGCTGATGCTTGTTTCGCGTGCGCAGCTGGAAGCCTTGGTCCTTAAAGAGAAGAAGAAGGGGGAGGGCTCCAGCAGCGGCAACAAGAACGACGATGACGAGGGGCGCGGTGGTGGCCGTGGCCGAGATGGCGACAAGAAGAAGGAACGTCGCGGCAAGTTCGACAAGTCGAGAATCACCTGCTTCGAGTGTGGCGAGAAAGGACACTTCGCCTCGGAGTGTGAGGAGCCGAAGAAAGAGAAGGCGCTCCTCGCCGACGTCGACGACGAACCAGCGCTGTACATGGCCGTGGCATGTGAGCTCGGGCCGGTGGCAGAGCATGTCGACCTCGAGCCAAAAGAGAAGGAGGCTGAGGTCACGCCTTGTGGTGCGTCCATGGAGGAGTTAGAAGCTGTGAAGGCTGAGGCGGACCGGCTGCGTGGCGAGCTAGCCGCAGCTGAAGTGAAGTTGCACGCCATGTCCAATGAGTACAGGGCAGAGGCGCAGAAGACAGTGGCGGCCGTGAGCCGCGATGGTGACCGCACACTCATGCTTGAGTGCGTGCATGCAATAGAGGAGGATGCAAGGTTGGCTAGGGAGGAGAATGCCAAGCTGCTGGAGGTGCAGCGTGTGCTCCGCGAAGAGAACAGCGGACTGCATGATCTCGTAAAGAAAGTATTGGCAAGAGCCCTGTCAGCAAGTGCAGCGATAGCTGCAGCGGCGCCGGTAGCTGTGACGCCGGCCGTGAAGTTGCCGGGCGTGGAGACACCCGCCATGGAGTCCCTGGAGGTGGAGACACCAGTCGTGAAGGAGCTTCAAGTGCAGCTCAAAGTGAAGAAGAAAGCTTGCTCAAAGGGGCAGCACTTGCAATCTGTGGAGGTTCCTGATGTTGTCTTGCTGAATGAAGAGAAGATCAAGCCCAATCTGAGTGCCAAAGAGGGGTACAACGCTGAACTGTGGTATCTTGACACAGGTGCGAGTAACCACATGTCAGGCAATGGGAAGATGTTCAGGACCTGGACACTAGCATCAAGGGGACGGTGCGGTTTGGAGACAGCTCTATTGTTCAAATTTGTGGCCGTGGAAGTGTCTTGCTCAGCTGCCCTGGAGGCAAGGAACATGTGCTCAAGAATGTATATTTCATTCCAAAGCTCAGAAGAAACATAGTAAGTCTGGGTCAGCTTGATGAAGAAGGGTGCAAGTCAGTGGTACACCATGGGTTCCTCAGCGTGTTTGATGGCGCTGGAGAGCTGTTAGCCAGAGCACTGAGATCAAGGAATCGGCTGTACCCTCTGAACCTGAAGAAACCCATGAGCACGTTGCTGAACATGGAGAAGCTGCACGAGGGTGCTCGCATGGTGGCACAAGAAACAACGACCAGCCGTGGAGGCTCGTCCTGCACGACACGGCGTCGCCGACGCCAAGACATGAAGATCATTTGCGTAGGAGAGTAAGTTAAGCAACAAGATTAGGGAGGTGAATGTTAGTTCTAATCTTGTTGTAAGTTTAGTCGTTGGTTTGCTTTAAGTTTTTTTAATTAGCAAATAAAACGGTCTTGCAGCGTGTGCATGTTCACGCCTTGACCGGATCTATTTCTGTTGGTTAGTTATCTAGCTTGGTGCGGCCTTGACCAGCTCATGGGATGGCATGCAGCGTAGATCACGGCACGTACACATCACGCACATGATTGAGCGTCGTGGGATGGCACGACTGGTAGGCTCGGGTGTGACGTGGATCATTTCCTTTGTAATCATCGTATAAATAAGGAAAAAGAACAGAAAAGCCGTAAGCAGTTACACGGCACCAAAATCTCTCGTGTGAGTTCCTGTGTGCTTCGCCTGATCGTGTGAGTAGTTTCAGGCTTGGTGCTAACAGCGAGTTAGATCAATACGAAACTAGCAGTATGTGGAACACAAAAAATAGTTACCAGTATATCGTTCTTCCTTTTACAGAAAAAAAAATGATTATTCTGTCTTTTATCAAATTGAACAGAAATTCCCATCAAGGGTGCGGCGTGCCGCCGCACCGAAATTCAACTAGTACTTTCACTGACGATGAGATTCAGATTTCTGTTTAGAGTAAGCCGATCATGCATTCGTCAGGTTACACGTTAGAGTCTTTTACAAACATAGCCGAGATGCCATCAGGTTACCTGCAATGAGAGAAGACATTTTTATTGCCATCATATTATAGTGAAACAGCATTATTTAAGAAAAAAGGAACAGCAGTAAAGATAGACCTCATAAGCATCAGGTCTAGTGCGCTCTGTTCTACTAGAAATTCTCAACATGTACTGCTGAAAGAGGCAATTCAGCCTTGTGCAGTTCTTTCGTTCTAACCTGGTACAGATGTCTATTTAGAAATAAGATGACCAAATTATTTCTCGTTTTGTAATGCAGGTAGTTTTTGTGGGAAGAAAATCATGGAGCCCCGTGACAATATGATTGTGCGGTTTTTTTCCGGCGGTGAGTTCATCCGAGTTGGTCCTGTGCTACGTGGGGGGCGATGAGGCCCTGTCAGAAATTGAGCGTGCTAGTTTAACATTACTAGAGTTGAACGCACATTTGAGTGAACACATGAATGTGAAGACATCGATGAAGTACTATTTTTGCTTCCTGGTAAAGAGATGGTTAATGGATTGTTGTTTCTGAATGATGACCTTGGCTGCAAGAAAATGTCAGATATGACAACTGATGGTGGAGTGGCAGACGTGTTTGTGGAGTACCATGGTGAGAAGGATGAAGAAGACTGTGAGAAAAGTGAGAGTAACTTTGAAGATGAAATATATAGGAAGTGAAAAAGATAAGGAAGACAGTGATATTAAATTTGCAGTTAACATTCTACCATATTGCATTGGCAATCGAATATTGCTGTACAAAATAGATGCTCCATTTAACTGAAACAAATAGATGCTACATTTAACTGATACACTGCCATTACACAGCCATAACCAGCATACGCAAGCTCGGTTAACGCGTACATCGCTCGACCACGGCGATCGGCAGAGCGAACTAGTCCATGCGAATCGCCGAGCGCGTCACCAAAAATCCTCGATCGGTAGAGGTCGTGCGTCACTAGCTAACCGAGCTGCGTACGCAGCTTTTTGGCAAAAGTCTGAAACGCACCTACAGCTTCACGAAGCAAGCGCACAGCCGACCTTGCCGGCGGCATGTCTCCGCCACCCATGCGCCGGCGGTCCCCTTCCGCGGACGAGCGGACGACCACGACATGGCTGTACCGTCCCTCTCAGTCCTCTTCTCTTTCTCAATCCCTAATTTTGATTTCGTTCCCCACTCAGCTCATTTTTTTATTTGTAACTCACACTCGCACGGTTGAAAAGAGCAACGGAGCTAATTAAGTGAAGAGGCCCACGGCCCACAGCCCAACGTCATCTCCTAAACCCCGCCCAGTGAGCCAATCCCAGCGCCCAAACACGCTTTCAAGAACCAGAATAAGTGAATAACCGGGATCAGAGAGAACAGGGTCCAAAAATCAGGGATTGAGACGTGAGGGTTCGATTCAGTCTGCGAGTACGAATACAAGGTTCGTTTCAGACTTTGGTGGAAGATAACCACGTCTTCTCGGCAGTGCGGGCGTTGGAGGACCGCGATGGTATGGCTACCAAGGCGAGGTGTTGCGGTGGCGGCGGTGTGAACAACAAGGACAGCTGCCCCAAGCAGGTGGACAGGAAGGGAAGTGCGTGATAATACAGACGAAGGTCGTGCCCGTCTTCGGACGGTGTCGGCGGGAACATCGCTTGTGAGGGTCGTTCCCCTCCTTGGAGACATCGCTGAGATGTGTCGGCAATTCTCTCGCCCTCTCTTCAGTTTGGTTGAGGTCTCCGGGCGAAAGGCTAGATTCGGAATTAGACCGGCACGGTGGCGGCATCTCGATGTCGTTCCACTTTAGGCAGCATCGCGCTTGGAGGCCTGGCTCGGAGGTTCTATGTTGTGCTCCTCCCGTGCTTTTCGTTGTCCAAGGTTGATCGCCACGGGCGCAATGTACACCGTCGCCGGGAAGTCCAAGACGATACCTTTCATGGGGCCGAATCCGATTGCCTTCTCCAGGGTGGATGATGCGTTGATGAGGAAAGTCCAGTGCGAGTTGTTGATCTTTGGAGGCTCCGGCATCGGTCGAGACGCGATTGTGGTGCTCAATCTAAGATAGGCTCTTTTGCAAGTAGCTGTAATGTCTTTGGTGGCTGTCTTCGGACTAGCCTGGCCAGGTGTGGAGTTGGTACCGCACTTGTTCTTTGCAGCAAGTTGTAGTCGTTCTTGTACTCAAAATTATGTCTTCTATAAAATTATGGTATGCATTTGGCGTACTCTCGAAAAAATATTCCGTACTAAATGGCCTTGTCATAGCAAGTACTCTATGCTGCATATTCTAGAAAACCGAAATAGATTTTGGAGCATGCAGCGCCAAAGGCTTGACTTTACATGTGACAGAAAGTGCCATAAATTTAGAGGACTTATGTAGCCTTAAACTACGCATGGCATTTTAGCTCCATAAAGTACTCCAGCCTTCGTTTGTGTCTTTTAAATGTCCATACAATTATACGAAGAAAAGACGAATGTTGTAACTTAGTCACGGCGGATCTACAGTTAGGGCAACCGGACCCATGGCTCGGGCCGTGACAGTTGCGGCGTAGGTTGCCGGGGCCAGTATTAGGCGTCGCTTGGGGGTGGATCCGCCGTATTAGGCAAGAAAAATGAAAACACTTACTAAAAAGCGAGTTTTGAACTCCTAAATTTGTTACTTTTGTAAAGGTCCTGAAATTTTATGTGCGAGTATGGGTCAAGAATGGACATATGTGAAAAGTTTCATTTCTTTCTTTGACGATTGAAAATGTTTTTTATTTA
Organism: Poa pratensis; assembly: GCA_947311845.1. Taxonomy (NCBI): domain Eukaryota; kingdom Viridiplantae; phylum Streptophyta; class Magnoliopsida; order Poales; family Poaceae; genus Poa; species Poa pratensis. The sequence continues at coordinate 16,603,041 of CAMZMU010000050.1, read as the reverse complement.
GGCAGGAGCATGTGCTCGCATAGCTATTTAAATTACACTCCCTATGTTATAAGTTATAAAATGTTTTGAATATTTGAATGTAGACTATATATAGAGTGAAATTAGTGAGACACGTCCAAATATGCGTGAGATCGGAAAAAACTAAAAATCTTATTCTAATTTGAGCAGTGGAAGTAGTTTTAATTAACTTTTTGGTTTAAACAATTGTCCAAGCGTAGCATGACGGCTAAATACAAATCGTACATATGGAGCTTATCCGGGGCAACCTTGGTAGCGAAGGAAGAACCTTCTAGAGCTTGGCGGGCCAGTGTACCTTCTAGACTTTGGGTACCGGGTGCGACGATATCTCTTTGCTTTTGCGTTTTGCCCCCTGACAGTACGAGTATGACATGTTCTCTGTACATGCGTGCGCCTGAGTCAAGATAGACGGATTGGGGACAGGAGAATCGATCCAAGAGATTATTCTGACATCACCTGCCCCTGCACTCAACGTATCCCAAAGCTGATTTGACATGCCATCACCATCCGCTTTGGTCTTGTCGGATTGAGGCCCCTACCAGTCTACCACTACCAGTCAAGTAAAGCTGACAGGAGAATTCTAGGTGCACTCTTCAGTCTTCACCCTGCAAACGAAATGAGTGTTTTTCATATTTTTTTTTATAAAGCTAGAAACACAAAGGGATCTTGGTGTTCTTATTTTTTCGGGGGAGGGGGGTCGTGGTGTTTTGGCTCCGGCTCGAAGACGGTTTTTCTTAATAAATAAAATAAAATGCTTATTTGGAAGTATAAAGAACATACATGTATAAGTCTATTAAAAACACCATAATATATAAGCAAAAATTATCGATGATCCGTGATAACAAATAATAGATCGAATTTTATCTATATACCTTTCCTTATGTGTACGAATCAAAATATGTATTAATCGAGTGAATTGCCGAGCACCATGAACCCTTTTCTTTCAAAAAATCGAAATGGTATTTACAACCTCAATTTTTTGTATAGATATGATGGTAATACAAAAAGATGATTTCCGTGAGCGTGTAAAATGTTGTTAATGAAAATGTGATCCTAAATAGGCATTAAGGAATTCCTTTTTGGTATTCACATTTGACTTTTGTGTAGGCCACATAAGAAACCATAATTCATAAAAAATCATACATACATTCTAGACATCTAAATGTAGTTGGATATCTCATTAAAATTGAAACCTAAAACTGAAGTTTTAGTTTTGTTTATAAACGGGGTCCATGGAGGGCAAGCTCCAATCTGAGTTTCCAATCACTAACTCGTACATAATGAGAATATTTACATATCCACAAATTACTTTACACATTTACCCGTACTATAATTGTTACCATTAAAAATATATAACGTTTTCTTGACGTTTTTTTTTCTTACAGAGGGATACAGTTGTTACCATTAAAAATAGATCATGTTTTCTTTGACCCACGATTTGAAAATCTCGCCATATCTAATCCATTTGTTACCATTAAAAATAGATCACGTATTCTTGACATTTTCTTCTAATATGAAATGACCCACGTATAGACGCATGTTTGAGAGTAGTTGTGCAGGTGCGGATCCAACAAACGTTGCTGCGTGTGATTTTTTCGGTCGTATCTACGACGCCACACGGCTGACGTGCGAGAGAAATAAGAACAATAAAATCTAAAATATATGTTGTATTTACTAGCGTATCACTGAGACGTATTTACGCGTACGTTGGCTGGGTCTGCAGCAATTGTTACCAATCGCTACCTCTGTTCCTTAATATAAGACATTTTGAAAGTTCGAATTGAATTGCCAAAAACGTATTATGTTAAGAAAAGAGGTAGTAAAAAACATTGCTCCTTCTTAACGTTTACTTCTAATACGAAAAGGCACATGTTCTAGCGTTCAAGAAAACAAAAATATGTATAGTAAAAAAAGTAGTAATACAATTATTTTCCAATTAAAAGATATCGTGTTAAGATAATACAGAATGGCGCCTGTTCTAGATTATTCCATAGGACAAAAACATCGTACCTCTCAGCTAAATCCACAAAGCGTGGGTGTAAAATAGCAAAAACAAGATCTAAAAAAACAGAAAAGATAAAGCACGACCCCACGCGTCGCGGCATTTCCCGTCACACCCGTCCGTACACCACCAAATTACACGCCAGCTCCCATCTCCTCAGGGGTAGAGGCGGTAATTATCTCGCGCTCACGATCGATCAGTATAAACCGCTCCGGCCCCTCTATCTCCACCTCCCCTGCTTTGTTTGAGCGAAAGAACAGAGAAGGAAAGGAAAATCACACCAGAGATTCGATCGAAACCCTACCCTCGTACGGCATTTGATCGAGAGATCGTTTAGAGCGGCGGCGCGGGGATGGAGTACGATCAAGGCGGCCGCGGGAGAGCCCGCGGCGGCGGGCGTGGCGGTGGCGGGGCGCGCGGTGGACAGGGCCGTGGGGTGCAGGGAGGCGGCGGAGGCTACGGCGCTCCTGGGGGCGGAGACGGACGCGGGGGTGGTGGCTACGCGGCTCGCGGCGGAGGTTACGCTCCTCGCGGCGGCGGTCGGGGCCCTGGTCCTCAGGGAGGCGGCGAGGGCCGCGGAGGAGGATACGGCGGAGGCGCTCCAGGCGGGCGTGGTCCTGTCGGTGGCGGTGGACGTGGGTACGCGCCCGCCGGCGGGCGTGGTGGGAACCCGTGGGCGCAGCCTGGGAGAGGGCGCGGTGGAGGACCCGGGGATGGCGCCCCGGCGCCCGCGCCCGCGCAGCCGTCCGCGGCGAGGGCAGTGGAGGCGGAGAGGCCGTCTGGATCCGTCGGTAAGCGCATCATCCCCTGTTTTACTCGCCTGCTTAACTTGACACTCTGTTTTCCTTCGTAATAACGTTCGAGGCGTTGACGGTTCATCAAGTGATCTAGGTTTTTTTAGTGAGGGTAAATTAGGCCTCCTCGATTTTGTTCCACTAAAATGTGCGATCGATCAATTCCTGCTTATTTACTCGGTGTCGACGGTAGTATCAGCAGAGAATTTCATCGTTGGCTAGAACGACTGGAGTGCGATCCAAACTGTATTTTGTTTTGCCCTTGCAGACTTATGCGCCTAGCTTAGGGTTTATATGCACTTAGATTAAGGTTCATATAATTTTGTTTGTTACTTATTGAAATAAGGACCTTTTGTATTACAATAGTACTTTTAAACCATTTGCAATCTTTATTTTCCTGTTTCGAGATGGGAGTTGATTGTTTCAGAGGATACAGAGTACACATGCGAAAAATAGGAAGCTAGGACCCGTGGGAGCCTTATTTTGTTTCCCAGCTTGCGGTTAGAGGGGATTCGTGACATCATTTTATCATCCTGTTCTTACACGGGAAACATATCTAGAAAGTTTTAATCAGCCGCTTCGCCCTATTGTCTGCATCTCTAAGTAGTGTGTTGTTTAGTCAGTAGCCTTTGTTGATGTAGATAGAATTTCTTAGTGTCGTGTTTTTGTGAGATAATAATGGAAAAGAAAGGTTGTTCTTGGAGGATCTATTTGCGTTATGGGGATCAACAGAAATGAATTGCAGTGCAGTGCAGGGAATAATTACTATTCAATGTACTGAAGGATTGACATTTTTTACATGCGAAATTCACATAAAAGTGAATCACATTTTAATTTTACTCGAATTGGGGAAATTTTGTACAAAAAACATAGATTGGGAGGGAAATTTTGTATTTGCCTCTAGTAATCTTACAATTTACGTTTCTAACTGCTATTCTTTTTTTTTATGGACACGCAACCAAAGGTTGCTGTCATTTCATTAAGAATGGAATAGAGAGTTTTACAGCTTACAAGGATTACAAACGGCCTAGCCGTCCTCTCCCACTGAAGTCTAAGGACTACTCCTCTCGCTGATCTGCATTCTTCCAAGCTTCTGCCAGATCGCTAGTTCTTCGCTTACTCTTCTAACCAGGGTGTTTAGGCTCGTTTCTTTGCCCTCGAAAACTCTTGCTTTTCTCTCCAGCCAGATTCTCCTCAGTCCAGCGATAATGAAGGTTGCCGTCTTCTTCTTCTGCTTTCCTTTGCGTTTATCAAGTGTGGAATTCCACCACTCTCGTACTGGGATAAGCCCAACGGGTGTGATATCTTGATGTTGAGCCTTTTGACAAAGTCTGAACCAGAATGTTTTAGTGAACGAACATCCGGTCATCAGGTGGTCGAGAGTTTCTGGTTCTTGGTCACAAAGAGTGCAAACCACAGGTCCTTGCAGTCCTCTCTTAGCTAGTCTATCTGCTGTCCAACAACGGTTGCGCATTAGAAGCCAGCCGAAAACTTTCTCCTTCAGAGGTGCTTTGCTGCTCCACAGCGCCTTCGCGTAATCAGCCTCAATCAACCCGTGGAACCTAGCTTTGTACGCCGATGCAGCCGTGTATTGCCCACTCGATGTCAGCCGCCAAGCAAGGTTATCGTCCTCGTCAGTGAGAGTGCCCCTGTCCTGAATCTTGCTCCACAAGTGCATGAACTGAACAATTGCGGGCAGTGTTAGGTTCCCTCGTAAGTCCCTGATCCATTTTCCGTCCAGCAGGGCCTCAGCAACCGTTCTCTTCTTTGCTCCTCTAGCAGTTGCGAGCTTGAACAGGTCAGGAGCCAGCATACAAGGGCTGGATCCCTCTAGCCATCTGTCAGTCCAGAAAACCAGTTTGTCTCAGCATCCGGTGATAGTTTAAAATTCAGACCAGACCATGCCCGGGGATCCCCAACTCTTTCTAACTGCTATTCTTTTTTACGCTAGAACGCATTAGCTCCAAGGAAATGGCAAAATTGCAACCATTAGCTCCCCAGTTGCTGTGTCTCCAAGTGGCGCAAGGGTGCCAATGCGAAGGCCTGATGCTGGAGGATCATTATTTCAATCCAAGGTCAAACTTTTGGTAAACCACTTCATAGTCAACTACCAAAAGGTGTCCACCATTTTTCACTATGACATAGATATCAAGTTCGATCCAGCATCTGCAAAGGCTTCAGGCAAGGAGCTCTCCAATGCAGATTTTCTTTCTGCAAAGGCCGAGCTTTTCAAGGATGACAGCTTTCGGCGGCTTTCATCAGCTGTTGCTTATGATGGAAAAAGAAATCTATTTACTTCTGCTGAACTGCCAGAAGGTTTATTCCGTGTCAGAGTTCGTTCCAAGACCTATATTGTATCAGTAGAGTTCAGGAAGCAGCTTCCTTTAAGCCAACTCTCAGAGCTGCCTGTGCCTAGGGAGGTCTTACAGGGTCTTGATGTCGTTGTGCGTGAGGCTTCTTCCTGGCGCAAGATAATACTTGGTAAGGGATTTTACTCACCGGAAAGCAGTTACGATGTCGGGCGGGGTGTTGTGGCTTTGTCAGGAACCCAGCAGACCCTTAAACACACTCAGAAAGGGCTGGTCTTATGTGTCGACTATTCAGTTATGCCATTTCGCAAAGCTGGAAGTGTCCTGGATCATGTCAAGCAGTTCATAAGGCCTCTAGACTACAGGACAGCACTAAACAAGACTCAAGTGGGTAATTTGGTGTATGAGCTCAAAGGCCAACGTGTTACTGTGAGCCACCGGAAGACTAACCAGAAATACACTATTCAAGGCTTGACTGATTTGCCTGCCAGCCAGATAACCTTTTTAGATTCGGAATCAGGGCAGACGAAGAGGCTTGTTGACTATTTTGCTCAGCAGTATGGCAAGGTGATTGAGTATCAGATGCTTCCATGCTTGGATTTGAGCAAGAGCAAAGACAAACCAAATTATGTGCCCATTGAGCTTTGTATCCTTCTTGAAGGGCAGAGGTATCCCAAGGCAGATTTGAGTAAGGAAACGGATAAAAAACTGAGAGAGATGGCTTTAATTAAACCAGGTGTTCGGAAGCAGAAGATTATGGACGCAGTGAGAGCTAGAGATGGGCCTTGCAGGTAACTGTTTGAGTTTGAACCCCTTTCTGCTGTCCTCAAAATTTTGACCGTCCTTTAGTTACTAAACCTGTTGCATTGTTTAACTGGTACTATGAAAGTATATTTAGTGCTCTCCTCTTTTTAATACCTCTACAACAGTACACAAGTTAATATGTTCGTGAAAAAGACAGTAGACTGTAATCACGTCATTATTATGTTTGTCAACTCTTGTTCTTGTCTGTTTTGTGTTCTTGATATTTAGTCATTTTCTGTCATACTATTTGTCTAGAAGGCACAATACATACTTGAGAACAAATCTTTATCTTTTGTCTCAAAAAAAATGGTCTTATGTACAAAAGAACTGATGTTTGTTATCAGGTACTAATCGTCATTTTATTTGCAGGGGAGAAATAGCTCAACAGTTTGGGATTTCCTTGGATGTAGAGATGATGGAAGTCACTGGTAGGGTCCTTCCTCCTCCCACCCTGAAAATCGGTGGCACCACAAATGGTCAACCCAACAAATTCAACGTTGATCAAAACTGTCAGTGGAACCTTGTGAAGAAGAAATTGGTAGACGGCAAAGAACTCAAGTGTTGGGGCATTGTTGACTTCAGTGCCCGGCAATCTCCGTCCTGGGAATCTCAGCCCTGGCAGCTACTTGATGGTAACATGTTTATTGATTATATTGCCAGGAAGTGCTGTGACGTTGGCATTCGGATGTCCAAGGAACCATGTTTTGTGCATATGTCAGCAATGTCAGTGCTATCAGATCCACGCAAACTGTATGAGGAGCTCAACAATGCGAAGCAGGCTGCAGTGAAGAAGAACCAGAAGCTGCAGCTCCTCTTCTGCCCGATGTCTGACCAGCATCCTGGCTACAAGACACTGAAGCTGATCTGCGAGACACAACTGGGGATACAATCCCAGTGTTTCCTGAGCACTGTCGCAAACAAACCCCTGGGCCAGGATCAGTACATGTCAAATCTTGCTCTCAAGATCAACAGCAAGCTCGGGGGCAGCAACATCCAGCTCTACGACCGGCTTCCACTGGACACTGGTGCGCCTTTCATGTTCATCGGTGCAGATGTGAACCACCCAGGACCGGCAATGTGGAAAGTCCGTCGATAGCAGCCGTAGTTGCGTCCGTTGATCGCGCGGCCAGCAAGTATGTGCCTAGAATCCGTGCTCAGCCGCACCGCTGCGAGGTGATCAAGCACCTCGGTGAGATTTGCCAAGAGCTCATTGGTGTCTTTGAGAAGAAGAATGGCATCAAGCCTCAGAAGATCATTTACTTCCGTGATGGTGTGAGTGATGGGCAGTTCGAGATGGTACTTAACGAGGAGCTTGCTGACATGGAGAAGGGGATCAAGGTAAACGGGTACTCACCGACGGTCACCGTGATCGTGGCCAAGAAGCGGCACCATACACGGCTGTTCCCCAAGGACGGGAACGAGAAGCAGCTGAAGAACGGCAACATTCTCCCCGGCACGGTGGTGGACACCGGTGTGATCGACCCTTCAGCCTACGACTTCTACCTGTGCAGCCACAGCGGACTGATCGGGACGAGCCGGCCCACGCACTACTACAGCCTTCTGGACGAGCACGGCTTCAGCTCGGATGCCCTGCAGAAGATGGTGTACAACCTCTGCTTCCTCTTCGCGCGCTGCACCAAGCCGGTGTCGCTGGCGCCGCCCGTCTACTATGCTGACCTGGCGGCGTACCGTGGCAGGCAATACTATGAGGCAATGATGGCGACCCAGCCCCAGGCGCGCAGTACGTCGTCCTCGGCTTCCTCCACGGGTGGTTCCGACTTCGCGAACTTCCCGAAGCTGCACGTGGATCTTCAGGACAACATGTTCTTCATCTGACACCGGCTCACGTAGCTTGGTCTTGTAGAATATATACAAACTGCTCCGTATGGTCTGAACTTCGAACTTCAAAACGTTTTGGTGGTCGTGTCATTGTGCGTGTGCTTCAGGTCCGTGTCTAACTTATATAGCTGGTGTTGGTTGCCTGACCTCTTTTTGCAGTCAGAATTGTATGGCCAGAACGGCATTGTACATTCTGCTGAAGAAATGTCATGAAGTTAATAGGTAACTTTTGGTTCATTCTATGGTCTGTTTTGTGATCTGAACGGTGGATGTTTATCTGTTTGCCCATTGACATGAATGCTGCAATATGGTTCAAACGGCGATTCATGTTCTTGGTATGTTCGTCTGCAACCGAGTAAATTCAGAAGACATGGATATTGAAATCATTCATGTCTCATTTTCTGTTGTGCTCTTAGAACTGTGTGTTTTTTGTTTCTCGAGCACGCCAAGATTGTGTGTCGTTTTGTAAAACTGTCGATGTAATAAATGGATGGCAGCGCCACATATACCACAAGTCCCTTCTAGCTCCGGAACATACGAAGAACAGTGGCGCTCAAGCAAAGAATTGTTTACAACTGAGAGAGTCACAAACCCACAAGAACACATACATAAACTGAAGTAAAGGCAAGCACAACGAACAGAGCACACGTTTTATCTTTTCACCAGTTCAAAGCAACTACACGCCTACATAAATAAGCTCTACTGAAAGATAGGAGTCCTACATGCTACAGATAACACATTTGGTATGCAGCCCATCCTTAGTTGGCCAGGAGAGGCGAGCCCGAATCAGTCCTCCGGGCACAAGCATGTCCTGAATCCAAGCAGCATCTGTAGACTCCGGTAACAGCCTCCCTTACTGGATCGAAAGATTACCAACACCTGCACAAAAACAGCACTGGTCACGATCGATGTTTTAAAGTATATAATCGCAGCATAGTTCCCTTGACTCGAAATTTTTAAGAGAGCTGGTTCACTCATTTTTGTTTCTACACCTTTTTTTATCTGAACTTAACAACAGACTGCACATAGTTATTAGTTGCATGGCGCGAGCTTCAGCCAAGTTACCTGCTTCTGCGACTGATGATGAGATCGCCGAACTTCCAGAAGGCCTTGTGAAGGCACCAGGTACGGTCTTTGAGGGTCGAGCATCGAAAGCACCTGCGACGACGAATTCGTCCGTGATGAGGTGCAAAGAGAAACATCAAGACCGAGTGCAGTGCTGAGTTTTTATGCACATAAAACAGGTAGAGACATGAAGCGCCCAGCAAAACAGTGCTGATCTGGTCTCTCGAAATCCATCCAGTGTGTAAACTGAGCTAAGATTTGAATACAAGTACGGGTGATTGGTCGACAAGAAAAACATTATCCAGATGTGGACGTCAAGGCTTCAAAGAATTTCAGCGCCCAGTAAGGATCCCAGATTGAAGGGAAACAATTACAAGTGACTAAACGTAAGTTTTTGAGACAAGACAGCCGGCGGATGAAAGAGTGAAGTTACCAGGTTTACTCGAATATTGAAGTAGATACTGGTTACTTGCGTCCGGCCAGGCTTCCAGACACTCCTCTGTAGATACATAAGCTCATCAGTTGCTATAGTAAAACGCCACCAAACATTAATAAAAAACGGCACAGTGGTACATGCATGTATGTGAACCAAAAAATGCAAATGAAAGATTGCATGAGTCAAGTCTAGCTTTACCAGTAAGATACAACATCCATTCCTTTGCCTCTCTTAATATCACTGCCATTGCAAAAAGAGAGATTATTTCAGTTCTTCGAAGAAAGAGAACATATATTATTGATAACAATATATACAAAACGCACAAAAATGCAAATGAAAGATTGCATGAGTCAAGTCTAGCTTTACCAGTAAGATACAACATCCATTCCTCTGCCTCTCTTAATATCACTGCCATTGCAAAAAGAGGGATTATTTCAGTTCTTCGAAGAAAGAGAACATATATTATTGATAACAATATATACAAAACGCACGGAGAGTAGATATCAATGAGAAATATAACCACTTGTCTTGTACATTTTAGTGATCTCTAACAAAGAATAACCTAAGGTATTAAGTGTGTGTCGATAAAGGTTAGTACTGTTCATACACAATTGAGGGTGTACAACTAACTTACTAAGATCGGTCAATATTTTGCCGCGCCGTTTTCCAGCCAGCCTTGGGACGGTACATAAACTAGTTTGCGGGTGAGAAGCGCCAGCAACAAGTTCAAACATGAGAAATGGTAGCATGTAGCCCGGGCTCCATTTCAGGTTTTCGCGTGCAAAGAACAACATCAAACATGTTGAGGCTGCTGTACTGTACGGGGATGCAGTTCTAAATTACACTGCACAACAAGCATGGATGTAAACTGTGAAGTAACTAAGAAACAATTGTCAGATGTAGATCATATAACTTTCTGCAAAGAAGGGCAAACAACAGGCACAGTAACCAAATGATACTTGGTGCAGGAGAATGTAGCATGAGAATGGAACAAACTAAATTACTCTAGACCTAATAAAACGTAAATACTCTTAATTCTCCTCCCTTTATTGATCGTGGGACAAGCCCAATATATAGGAGGGATAACTTTGTTAGAATACAAGTTGTAATTGTGTTTTAGAGTCCTATTCGGTTTGTGTTAGACTAGGTCGGTGGCCTATGCCCCTCATATATACCTCCTGTAACCGGCACAATACATCATCGAAATTTCTTTCTTCAATATGGAATTCTCTTGCGTTTCTCATGTCCTTATACTTCCCCTCAAAACGGCAAGGCCGAGCGTTCTCTTCGCACTCTTAATGACATCACTCGCACTCTCCTTATTCAATCTTCCATGCCTCCGAAGTTTTGGGCTGAAGCCCTCCACACGGCCACATATCTACTTAATGTTGGACCATCTAAAGTTAATCCTCACACTACACCCTACTTCTCTTTATTTCTCTCTCATCCAAACTACTCCGACGTTCGTGTCTTCGGTTGTCTTTGTTTCCCTAATTCCTACTCTACTTCTCCTAACAAACTTTCACCTCGGTCTACCCCGTGTGTCCATCTAGGTTTTTCCGACGAGCACAAAGGATATCGTTGTCTAGATCTTGTTACTGGTCGTGTTCATGTGTCTCGTCATGTAACATTTGCTGAAAATATTTTTCCTTTCTCCGAGCGTCAACCTCTAGATCCTAACTCACCCACGCCGCCTACTAGTCCCCCTCGTCGCAATATTTTTCCCTTCCTTCACAAGCCAACTCCTGCCGTCGATCCTGCCGCGGCAGCCAAAACAGCTGAATTTTCTGCCGCGGCAGCGGATCCTGCCGCGCCCTCTCCTGCCGCCACCTCTGCCGCGGCAGTGGAAAACACAGAAAACTCTGCCGTGGCAGACTTCCTGCCGTCGCCGTCTCCGCCGCCAACACCCGCGTCCGCTACCTCCGCTGCACCGGACGCGTCAACCACATCGTCATCCCTCCCTCCTCCTCATGTTATTCCCATTACGGTGCCTACTAACGATCATACCATGCGCACACGTGGTAAGTCCGGTTTTCGTTTACCCGCCAAAGATCGTCTAAATCTACATGCATCTCTATCTTCTTCCTCCATTCCCAAATCTTACAAATCAGCTCTCCTAGATCCTAATTGGGCCACAGCCATGAAAGATGAATATGATGCTCTCATTCAAAATAACACATGGCAATTAGTTCCTCGTCCCTCAAACACAAATATAGTCTCCGGCAAATGAGTTTTTTCGACACAAATTTAATTCCGATGGAAGTCTTGCACGTTATAAGGCTCGATGGGTATGTCGTGGTTACTCTCAGCAACACGGCATCGATTATGATGAGACTTTCTCTCCAGTTGTCAAACCCAGCACTATTCGTACTGTCCTCAGCATCGCCGTCTCTTCTTCTTGGCCTATTCATCAACTCGATGTCAAAAACGCTTTTCTTCATGGCTCTCTTCAAGAAACAGTCTATTGTCAACAACCTCTTGGCTTCGAAAATTCCTCTTATCCTAATCATGTTTGTCTTCTTCAAAAATCTCTTTATGGTCTTAAACAAGCACCACGGGCTTGGTTTCAACGTTTTTCTACTTATGCTCAAACAATCGGTTTCATTCCTTCCCGTTCTGACACTTCTCTCTTCACCTTTCATCACAATACCGACACCGCTTATCTTCTTCTCTATGTTGATGATATTATTCTCACAACTTCCTCACAACACTTTTTAGATCATATTATCTCTCTTCTTCGCAAAGAATTTTCTATGTCCGATTTAGGTCTTCTTCATCACTTCTTAGGTATTGCTGTCATCCGTGACTCCTCTGGTCTTTTCTTGTCTCAATGTCAGTACACTCTAGATCTTCTTTCTCGTGCTGGTATGCTTGATTGTCAACCGTCTCGTACTCCTGCTGATACAGGTTCCAAACTTTCTGCTGACGGTGATCCCTATTCTGATCCTTCTCTTTATCGTAGTCTCACCGGCGCCCTTCAGTATCTTACTCTTACTCATCCTGAAATTTCCTTTTCTGTCCAACAAGCTTGTTTATACATGCATGATCCTCGTGTTCCACACTTCAACCATGTCAAACGTCTTCTTCGGTATCTCAAAGGCACATTAGATTTAGGTCTTCATATAAACAAATCCTCTCCCACCTCTTTGACAGCTTACTCTGATGCAGACTGGGCTGGTTGCCCTGATACTCGACGGTCCACATCCGGATTTTGTGTTTTTCTTGGTAACAATTTGGTTTCATGGTCTTCAAAAAGGCAGGTTACGGTCTCTCGCTCGTCAGCCGAAGCTGAGTACCGCGCTGTAGCTCATGCGGTTGCTGATACGGTTTGGCTGCGCCAGTTGCTGTCGGAGCTGCACCGTCCTATTGAGCAAGCTACCATTGTTTACTGTGATAATATTTCAGCTGTTTACATGTCAGGGAATCCGGTTCAACACCGTCGCACCAAGCATATTGAGATCGACATACGTCTTCTTCTTCTGAAGATAAATCCCGGCAACCACAGACGCCGGGACCTGGCCGCCCTGTTTCTTGAGGTGGCGCTTCGAACGGAAACTAGAAGAACAATAATGCAGCATATATCAGACTCAAATACTGACATGTATTAAACTAGTGAGGAACTGAGCCAATAAGAGGCTGGGAGGGGGATTAGGTAGTAGCTAGCGTTTCTAGCGTGTCTGAATCCGAGGGGAAGCACGTTCTGGGGATTCATCGACCCGCCGCGGCACGGGCGTATATAGTCTTTCAACTCTGGGGTCCGATAAACCAAGTCAAGTATGATCGACGATGCTTCGTACCTCACGCGCACCAAGTCCCAGGAATCCCTGCATTGACAATCATAATACATGTATGTTTGAGGATGAATGCAAACAATATAATTTTTTTGAGGTCAAGGTGGTCGTATCCACCGTCCGAATAGATAGAAAGAGGTGACCCAGTTTATAAGGAAAACCGGGTCCAAAAACCATACAAACTACCTCTCGGGTCGCCCCACACCCGGACGACTCTGGAGGCGCCCCCGAGCCGCTGCCAGAGTTCTCCCCCCCCCCCCGTTCGGCCTCTCCCCCCGCCGCCGCCAGCGGTCGCCGCCGGGCGTTGCCCGTGCGGGGACGGCGAGAATCCATCTCCATGGCGGCGGCGAGGATCTTCCCCATCGTTGCGGCGGCGGATCTGGTCTTCTTTGGCGGCGTCGTCCTCTGGGCGCGGCGCGGGAGGACGGGAATCGGCGCCCTGCGGATGGGACTCCGTGGCTGCGGCAACCTCGCTCCAGAATGGGGGCAGGCCTATGGAGCGGCGGTGCAGTGGCTGGCGGTGCGGCGGAGATCTACCACGGCGGCGCGTTGACCGGCGGCGGGGGCTCCTCCTTGCTGCGCGGTTCGGCCGGATCCGGCGGAAGATTGCCCCTGTTCTGCCGTCTTCTTCCTCATCTCCGGTGGGGTCGGAACGGCGGATCCAACAGGGTGCCGGCGGGTGGCGAGGGGGCTACTAGCTTGGCTTGAATAAAGGTGGTGGTCCTCGGGTTCCAAATCGCGAGAAGACGAAGATCTGCTTGACGCCGGTACCTTGATCTGGCAAGAGTGTCGAGTTTCGGAAAGCTCCGTCGGTGATCTTTCATGGGATAATTCATAGAGATTGCTGGATCGGAGGGATTCGGTCGTGCCGGAGGGAGCGGCGTGAAGCTCTGCTTCTGTGCCATCATGGGCAAATCCATGGTGTAGTCAGAGGCGGGGAATGTCATGAAAGCTGAGATTAAAGGACTAGCAAATGGCGATTGGAGGCCTTGCGACGATGAGGAACTTGCTTGGAGTTGCAGGAGGCGGAGCAGCGGCATGTTAGTGGGGGCAACATCACAGGTGAAGTTCAAACTCCTACCTTTCAGGGTGAAAATCCAAGGTCTGGCCTTAATTGGTTGTGTCTGGCAATGGTCTTGCGGAAGACATTCTTTTGAGAGCGGGACTATCTTCAGGGTGAAAACCCAAGGTCTGGCCTTAATTGGTTGTGCCTGGCACTGTTCTTCTTGAAGTCGTTGCTTTTGAAGAATTGGACATCAGGTGGTGTCTTGGTGGTGGTTGTGCGGCTGCTGCAAGGACTGTAACTCTGTAGCGGGACTTTTCTTTTTATTTCTTCTTCTTATTGTCTTTCGGCTGTGTGCATCCGTAATAGCTTTGGTTATTGCGTTGTTGCAGAGGCTGGGTGTAATTTGTATCTTCGCGATATTAATAAACACTCTTTATCTAAAAAAAACCATACAAACTGCACATGTCATGTTTATGAGGAAAACCGGACAAAAAACCGCACAGACGAGACGACTCGTCGTCCGCACGACACAAGCCGACCAACCGCCACAAACACACACCACCTAATCCGAGGCCGCCGCCCCGGCGTAGCAAACAGGACGAAACTCCGCATTGCCCGAAGCCGAACCAGTCAGGGTCGACGAGCCCGCTGTTCGCACAGCACAAGGGCGCCACCCAATCCCACCTGCTCCGGGGCCTCCGCCCCGACGTATCAACCAGGACGAAACTTCGCATTGCCCGAAGTCGAACCAGTCGTGTCGACGAACCTGCTGTCCGCACAGCATCAGGTCGCCACCCAATCCGCACTTGGCCATGACCCTGCCTCATGGGACCATCGCCGCGTGGGAGCCCGAGGCCGCTGCCTCGGCGTACCGCCACCGTCCGGGGCCGCCAGCCCGGCATCCACCTCCCTGACCACAAAGCCATCCTACACATCCGTCGCGAACCCGTCGCACCGAGAGAGCCGGTGACTCCAAGACGACGCCTCCAACAAGGTAGTGACGCGACCGTCACCGTCGCCCGCTCCCGACGGAGCTTAGGCTTTCACCCGAAGACCATCTGACCACTCCCGTCGGGCCGGTTGTCGAAACTCCACGACGATGCCACCAAGAAGAGGAACGACGCCCAAGGACGACAACATCGTCGGCACCGACCGGAGTCGGTGCAAGGCTTTCGCCCGGAGTTCGAGCCACCCACAAAGCCTAGGGAGCTGCGAGATAGGAGACGCATCCGTGGCCGGCCACCGATCTCCACCACTTGCCGAAGTCCCGCAACACCTCACGCCATGGAAGCCGACAAGCTAGCCGCGCCACCACCGCACGGCCAAAATTCCGGGGCCGCCGCCCCGGCTTCCGCCTAACAATATAATGCTAACATCTCCCTGAGTTGATTAGTTGGGATGATTGATACCTGAGTGTCTTGGACTGGATGAGGGACGAGAAGATGGCGCGGAGCTTGGCGAGGGCAGGGCTGGTGTTGACGAAGCGGCGCGAGCACACAGTGATGGCCGAGATGACAGAGCGGGACTCCTTTGCCTCGGTGACGATGTGGTCGATGGCCTTGAGCACCCGGAGGAAGTGGAGGAGCGCGCGGCCGTGGACGCCCAGCGGACGGTCGGACGGCAGGAATCGGGAGAGATAACTGAGGGCGTCGCTCCACTGGCCCTGGAACGCCAGATATTGCAGATGCGTCATGCTCATGAATACGGCCGTCTCAACCATGAATCTGCATGCATGTCCGAATCAGGCAAGTCATCCACTACGATGCAGGCATTAGAAGAAATCAAATCAATGGAGGATTTAAGCGGCGGGGCACGTACGCTGTGTGGGTTTGGACGATTTCGTGCTTCAAGAGGAAGAGGATGTGAGTCGCCGCTGCCGGAGCCGCGACACGCAGTGGTACTCCGCCAAACGCTTGCGCTTGCGGCTGCCGATCGGGAAGCCAAACCCGCCGGAGTACCTCTCCGCGCCGATAAGCCTTTGAGACGTCATCCTGACGGGAGGAGGCAAGGAGGGAGGGAGGAGAAAACATGGAGACGTGGCAGTTAGTATATATTAACAGGACCGCGGTTGCAGTTTTTTTTTTTTTTGTCAACAGAAAATCCCTCAGCTTTCAAGTCAAATACTTTTTCGTGAACTTTCAACTAGGACAAGATTCGTTTAAATAAAAATACTTTACAACCAGCGAGGAAAAACAAATCACCGCTCAACTCAAACTGACCTCCATAGTTTCGAAGAATTTTGGAGTTTTTTGAACAAGTTACCTAGTACAAATTAAACAACTTTTGTGACACACTTATTCTGGCGGTGACTGAATATTCAAAATTTCCTTGAGATTTCAACGGAATTGTAAACTCTGCCCAAATAAACATGCCAAACAAAAGAAACACACAATATTGAATTAGTACTACGCTGGATCGTTTTTAGCATAAAGGGACAGAAAAAAATCTTATATACTATTTTACATCGGAGGAGCACGCGACCAACTTGTTACAAAGTACAAAAGGCAAAAACTTCTAAGTGTGCTCGGCGCACAAGCTTCCTTTACAAAAACTAATTTTGCATTCACTTGAAAAATAAAACATCTCACATGCAAATGACTCAAGCTAGTTTTCAGGTCTTATGTTTGGTGAAGTCACAATTCATTCGCAAGCTAAATAACAAACCAACTACATTTCAAATCCTAAAACTGCTATAAATTCTCCGCTTTGTTTTCTTTTCCACACACACATGAATGTGAATCCGTGGCTTCGTTCCAGCCACGCTTCTCTCCTTTCTGAATGTGAACCCGTGGCCTTCAACTGCACATCTTGCAGAGGAGGTCGTGCAACTCCATCTGTCTAGTGCCTTGAACGTAGGAGGCGGAGCGGGTCAACGAGGCGGTCGAGGAATCCATGGCCATAGGATTCCACAATTGCGTAATATTAGCTAAAGTGTTTAATGTTAGTTCAATATTGTAACACAAAGTACATAGCAGGCATATATTTTCAACTTATAAATGAGTCTAACTTGCAAGACACGTTTAATATTGGTTCAATAGATGTTCTAAAAGTTTTGATAAATATTCCAGAAACCAGTATAAATATTTTTGTTAGATCAACTTTAGAAATCTCTGCCATGATATTTAGAATTATTAAAATAGACAGGAACACACATGATACATGTATAGTTTTATACACATGAATATACACACACATATTGCACAACTTTTGGAATTACAACATACCCGGTTTAAATTTAAGCAAATTTGTAAGTGATATACATTACCAGTGTATACTCGTTAAAAGTCTGAAGCAAATAAGTCATTAACAAGTATAAAAGTTCAGTATAAAATATATTTAAGTTTTATTCGTCGTATGAGGTATGAATGTCCTAATGAACTGTGTTAATTATAGAGGCTTTTTACGGTTGGGACGAACAAATATTAACCGTCAGATGAACAAATCAAACAGTCCAGATTAATTAATACTTGCTAATCAACAGAGTAGTATTTTCCCAACAAAGGGCAAATTCGGCATGAAAAAAGAAATAAAAACTTTCAGCACAAACGGCAGACCGGAACGGTGCCAACGTCGGCAACATAGCCATCAACATTTTCCATATCTTCACCTTTCTTATACTAGCTCCCTTATTTTAATCTTTCTCATAATAACTTTTTTATTCTAACCTTCCGTGTACTAATCAACAGATTAAAGATCGCAGGGAAAAGACAAACACATTGGATTGCAAATATTAGCCTTTTTTTATTTCTACCAAACTGGAGGAACGCTAGTTCAAAAGGTAGAAATTAGTGAAATTCACTTTGGCACATGCGGTACGCTCCTGCTACCGAAAAGACATTACGAAATTTAAAAAAATAAACAAATATTAGACGCATGCATCTCGATATTATATGTGCGCAGCCAAGTTTCACTTAAAACCGATATTTGTGTGGTGTGTCACGGAGAGCCTTTTTAGCACCAAAATTTGTGTTTTTACACACGACACATTAAATGTCGGTTTTTCGTGAAATGACTTTGTGAGCACATAGAATGTCGAGATGTACGTGCCATATTTTGTCAGAGTTTTCTGACATTTCGCAGGAGTCAACCCTGATTGTTCAGGACATGACCTGGCCCGATGGTGGTGGTGGTGGTGGTGGTTCGATCTGCGACACTCAAGTCTTAGAGTTACGGTTCAGAGGGTATTTGTTGCTCTGAAGATACTATTCAAGATCTTTGATCAGAAACCATTCCACCCGTTCCCCACCCAAGTTAAGTTGGTTCTTGCATGCTGCATTCTTCATAACTGGGTCTTAGGGTGCGGTATTGATGAGTACTTCCCGGAAGAGGAGGATGTTACACCCGATGATGATGTTGGCCATGGTGTCGACGCTAACGACCAAGAAGCTTGGAAGAACTTGAGGCAGGAGTGGGCTGACGCAATGTGAACGCTAGAGGTGACACCATGGTCTGAAGAAGAAGAACAAGGAGGAGGAGAAGTAGAAGTTTCTCACTTTTCGGCAGCTGAGCTGCGATGGCGTGATGCCTATTTTCTAGAGGTGAACTTTGATGTCCTCGTGAACTACCATTTTCTAGTAGCTAGGTTACCTTTGATGTCATGTCGAACTACCATTTGCTAGTAGTTAGGGGTGCACTGATGAACTTCGACGTGGTAAGATCACCACTAGTGAGAAGTGATGACTGCAAGTAGCATTGTTTAGCAACCAAACACCATGCGTTTGCAGCTGCGAAACAAACACAACCGACCAAACAACAAGTGCTTAAAATATTGCACCCAGCCGAACGGGACTTGTCAGAACATTTTTTGCAACCAAACGGACTGCACAACATGGCTCAGGACACGTTTTTCTAGGGCCAGACCCACTAGGGTCACGGATGCAAAAGACTGAATTTTCATGCTAGCAACCAAGCACGCCCTTACAACTCGAACCTTGACAGAAACCGAAGTAAAGGTATGCACAACGAATTCAGCATACAGAGCACACGTTCAGGGACGAAGCTGAGAAAAAATGGCACTGGGGTCATCACTATAATCTCTCAACTTCATTGGGGTCATTCTCTATAAATTTACACTAGCTAATGAAGATTAGTGAAGGATTTTGCTTTTTCCATTGGTGGCAGCTCCGTCCCTGCACACGTTTCCTCTTCTCACCAGTTCAACAGCAACTACACGCCTACATAAATAAGCTCTACTAAGAGATAGGCCCCTACATGCTACGGATAACACATTTGGTATGCAGATCATCCCTAGTTGACCAGAAAGGAAGCCCGGCGCAATCCTCCAGCATGTCCAGTCCTAGCAGCACCTGTGTCGCTTACTGGATCGAAAGATTACCAACGCCTGCACAAAAAACAGCACTGGTCATGATCACTGGTTTAAAGCATCATCGGAGCATACCTCCCTTGACTCGAAATTTCAAAGAACCAAAGGAGAAGAAGGAAAGCTGGTTCGCGTGTTGTTTTTGCGCTTCTTTTTTTAATCTGAACTTAACAACGGTCAGCACATGGTTTCATGGCGCGAGCTTCAATTAATTACCTGCTGCTGCGTCTGATGATGAGATCGAAGAACTTCCAGCAGGCCCTGTGAAGGCACCAGGTACAGTCGTTGAGAGTCGAGCAGCGAAAGCACCTGCGATGACGAGTTCGTCCATTAGAAATGCCAGCTGACAGACAGCCACGCACCAATGAGGTGCAAAGAGAAACATCAAGCCCGAGCGCAGTGCTGAGTTTTCATGCACACAAAACAGCTAGAGACATAAAGCAACCAGCCTTAAACTGAAACTGAAATGTTGTAAAAGACCTTGTAGCCTGATGCTTTGTTAATGAAGTTGGGGGCGAATCCCCTTTAATCAAAAATAAATAAATAAAGCAACCAGCAAACTGTGGATGAAAGAGTGTGGCGTTACCTGGTTTACTCAAATACTGAAGAGGATAAGCTTGACTCGCGTCCGGCCAGGTTTCCAGACGCTCCTCTGAAGATCACATAAGCTAATCAGTTGCTATAGTGTCATCAAGCTACCAAATATTAATCAACAAGTGCAGCACAATGGTACATGCATATATGAACTGGAAACTATGCACATGAAAGACTGCATGGTCGAGTCTAACTTACCAGTAAGATACAATATCCATTCCTTTGCCTCTTATAATATACCTGCCATTGCAAAAAGAGAAAGATAATTTAGATTCAGAAATCAGAACATTATTGACAACAATATATACAAAAATTACAGGGCAGGCAGAGTAAATATCTATTGAGACATATAACCACTTGACTTGTACATTTGGTGATCTCTAAAAAAGAATGACATAAGGGATTAAGTGTGTGCATAAAGGTTAGTATTGGTTCATAAACAAATGAGGGTATTCAACTAATTTACCAAGATCGGTCAATAGGCGAGAATTTCCACCCAGTCTTGGGACGATACAGGAAGTAGTCTGGGGGTCACGACCGCCTGCAATGAATTCAACTGTGAGAAATGGTAGCAAGTAGGTAGCGAAGTGCAAAGAACAACATCAAACAAGATGAGGCTCCTGTATACATTTATAAATTATTCTGCACATGAAGAATGTATGTAAACTGTGAAGTAACTAAGAAACAATATTCAGATATAGATAAGATAACTTTCTGCAAAAAAGTGCAAACAATAGGCTCGGTACCCAACGATAATGGGCGCGGGAGAGTGTAACATGAGAACGTATTAGAAGAAGCAATAACAAAAACTATATGGTAAAGCAAAGAACCAGCTGCACTGAACATAATGTGAAGCATGATGTAAGTATCATCACTGTTTGAGTTAGTTCATTATAATTTTGTAGGGAAATGAAGTACAGGCGTGGTTTGAAAACATATTGTGCATGCGCAGCCCACGAGTATTCCAAAACAATTTACTGCCAGTACAGATCCTTACTGCATAAACCAAATGTTTTTAGCTGGAAACGACAGAATTGAGGCCAAAGCTAAAGGTTTAGAGGATTAAAGAAGAGCGGAAGTTACCTTTGCTACACGCTGATCGAACTTGATCCCCTTGACGTGGCTTACCAGCTTCCACACTTCTATCTGATGATGAGATAAGCTTATCAAAATCCCAATGAACAAGAAGTTGGGCACAAGTACAGTTTCTGACATTATATATAGATAAGTATGTATATGAAGTGAAGACAACAAAGAGAGCTAGAGCAGAGAGTAGTTCTATACCAATGAGGTCCACCAACCATTCTTTGGCCTTAACTAAGGCTTCTGGCATCCAGAGAGAGAGGGAGAGAGAAAATATATGTTAGTTAGTTAATAAGCAGATACCATAAACAAAATAATTACAGGCCAAAAAAGGGAAGCCATAAGATGTTTGTGACATGATATCGTACCACGAGTTGACCCCTGAGAGGGATCACTTGAAGTCGAAGAAGGCAGCCTGCAGAGACAAAACAAAGAACATATACTACTGATTAGTCTGAGTACCACCAAAAGTCGAGAAGGGAAACAGCAGAACTGAAGATCGTTTTAGTTTTGCACGAAGCTAGTGAATGATGTGCATACATCTTCATATTCTGAAGATAAATCCCGGCAACCACAGAGGCCGGGACCTGGCCGCCCTGTTTTTTGATGTGGCGCCTCGGACGGAAACTGACAGGGGAAAAAAATGCAGCATATATCAGACTGACAGTCAGTCACTAGCTAGTGAGGAACCGAGACATGAAGAAGTTAGGGATGGATTAGGTAGTAGCGTGCATGCCTAGCGTGTCCGAATCCGAGGGGAAGCACATTTTGGGGATTCATTGACCCTCGGCTGCACGGACGCATATGGTCTTTGAACTCTGGAGTCTGATCAAGCAGGTCCTCCACAATGGACGACGCCTCCCACCTCATACGCGCCAGGTCCACGGAATCCCTGCATTTAGGAACATAATAACACATGTATGTAAGTACTCCCTGCATTTAGGAGGACATAAACAGTATATGCATTTGAGTGTGCATGAATTGATTGCCTGAGTGTCTTGGACTGGATGAGGGACGAGAAGATGGCGCGGAGCTTGGTGAGAGCAGGGCTGCTGGTGACGAAGCGGTCCAAGCACAGAGTGACCGCGGCGGTCACGGAGAGGGCCTCCCTTCCGCCGGCGATGATGTCATTGATAGCCTTGTGCACGCGGAGAAAGTGGCAGAGGGCGCGGCCGTGGACGCCCAGCGGACGGCCGGACGGCAGGAAGCGCGAGAGGTACTTGATGGCGTCGCTCCACTGGCCCTGAAGCACCAGATTGTGCAGATGCATATCGTCGATGAGCACGGCCGTCTCAGCGATGAATCTGCATGCGTGTCCGAACCAGGCAATTCATCCACTGGTATGCAGGCATTAGAAATCAAATCAATGGAGGAATTAAGCGGGGGTTTAGTATGTACGCGTCGTGGGTTTGGACGAGATCGTGGGTGAAGAGGAAGCTGATGAGTCGACGCTGCCGGAGCCGCGAAACGCAGGGGTACTCCGCCAAACGCTTGCGCTTGCGGCTGCCGAAGCCGAACCCGCCTGAGGGCCTCCTCATCGCGACTGAAGGAGCCCGAGGAGGGACTAGGGAGGGAGATAGGGAGGGAGGAGAAAACCGGTTCACGTCGCAGGTATATATTGACAGGACTTTTTTGTCAACACAAAATCCCTAGGCCCCGCTTGGATTTTGATGGGCCAGAATATCGAACCGTAATTTATTCCTTTCGCGCGCTGGAATTTCTTCCCGACTTTGCCGTCCGTAATATTTCCGGCCGATTTCGCCTAATATACGGTGATTCAATCGGCTAAGCTTTCAAGTCAAATACAGACCTCAACAGGGTGAAATATCCGCCACTAAATTTTCGAAGAAATTTGGAATTTTTCGAGCAAGTTACCTACAAAATTAAACAACTTTTGAGGCACACTTATTTTGGTGATGACTGAATATTCAAAATTCCTTGAGATTTCAACGAAATTGTAAACTCTGCCCTACCAAACATGCCAAACAAAAAAAACACAATATTGAATTAGTACTGCGCTAGATCATTTTTAGCATAAAGGGAGAGAAATAATCTTGTATATTTAAAATCAGAGAGCACGCAACCAACTTCTTACAAAGTGCAAAAAGCAAAAACTTCCACGTGTGCTCGGCGCACAAGCTTCCTTTACAAAAACTAATTTTTTTCATTCACTTGAAAAATAAAATAAAAAATCTCACTTGCAAATGACTCAAGCTAGTTTTAAAATTTTATGTTTGGTGAAAGTCACAATTCATTTGCAAGCTATGCCAAAATAACAAACAACTACATTTCAAATCCTAAAACTGCTATCCTAGTTCTCTGCTTTGTTTTCTTTTTCCACGCACACGTCAAATCAATAAAAAAAATCCATAAAAACTTGTTGGCATATGACTTATTCTAAAATATATGTACCAGATTTTTTTTGGAATTTTCAATAACTTTTAACTCCATTCCAAGGATTTTCTAAGTCAAGGGATTATGCCACTCCCGAGAGAACAAAGTTCACTTCTTTCACGAAGGTTCCATGTTACAAAAAATTAAAAGATAGACAACCAACAAGTTGACAACACACATGCATGATTTTTCTCACATTTTTGGTAACTTTAATTATATTTTTTGATTTTTTTAAAGTAGTGAGATCACTGGATCTTGGGAGTACCAAATGACCAATCGCACTCTGTCTTGATCTCCTTTTTTTTATAGTACTCTGTCTTGATCTCCTGCTCTCCACAACATAGCGCGCTGTGCGCAGGCATTCGGGCGAGCTGGGTCAAACGCATTTGTAAGATGCTCGGCAATCGGCCCACTAATAAGCGCCGGGCCACTAACACACCGGCGAAGAAGACTGGGCCCTTTATGCCTCGTGCGGTTATATGCTTCTCATGTTTTTTATATACCTGCCCTAAAAAATGTTTTTTATATACCACTTTATTTTTGACGTGTTTACCTCCTTTTCTTCTTCTCTTTGAATGAGAGACGCACCTGAATTTTCTTCTATTCTCAAACTACAAAAGCCCTGAATTTTTCTTATTTTTTATTTTTCAGGTTTCCTTATTCTCGGTACTTTCTAGTTTCTACACAAGTAGCCTTGCATTGTTTCATGCACAATTTTTTCCTTACTTGTTTGACTTTTGTTGCACAAAAGTCTTCAAATAATTTCCTGGCCTAGTCAAAATGAAGTTTCCAGAGGCCTTTGCCTCGTCTCAAGTCAGAACAATCCGTTGACTCGTCGAGGTATCATTGCCTATTACACAGAGGAGAGACTCTGAATTCGCCGCAGATTAGCCTGATGGTAGAGTAGATGGCTTCATATCAGGGCTTTATTGCTGTTCCAACAAACTCAAAATCATTTTATTCAACAAACAAAATAATAATTGACAGTTTGCAAAATGCAATAAATTGTTGTTTCATACAGCTATCTACAATGTAAGACACAACCAACCTCAAGATATCTGCAACTGAGTGTACACAGCAGGAAGACAGGAAATGTATGCTACAAAAGGAAGGCAAATTTACAACTCAATTACACAGACCAAACAAAAAAACTAAAACCGTCTCGACTTTCCCTTGTTGAAATGCATGAGCATATCCATTTACATCATGTTATTCAGGATGACAGCTCTGAAATTATGGTGGCCTATGCACAAATCTTCCACAAGATGATATTGTGACCAGTGAGAGAACATTGTTTGTTCACTACCATACATTGCTCTCTTGGAAAGAGGTGGCATGGTAAAGGCATGATTAGCCTACCAGAAGGATATGTTCATTTGGTCTATAGAGGACAAACAATGAAATAAACCCGCTTGTTTAAGAGAAGAAACACGGCAGCCCGTGACATGTTCACGATGGGTTGCGATTAAGCATACTCTGGAAAGAAATGAACAAGTCTTTGTGCTCTGTTCCAAAAATCACCTCTGCTTTTGACAGCGTGTCCTGTACAAATAGATCAAGTAGAAAACATCACATTACATATTTTGTGGACACTGCTGAACCGAGTGGTTGTAAATACTGGTAAACAGCGCTACCTCTCGCGATTGTTTCTGCGCATTGAATTCCTTGATGTTTGCCAAGAATGCTCCAAACTGCTCATAAGAAAGCCGAGTCCTGGTATTTTGTGGCCACAAGTCTTATGAGATGAACAAACCATAAATTTTCTGAACAGAGTCAACAGCATAGTAACTAACCGTGCTTGTCGGAAGAATTCCTTTCCATCCATACGAGGTCTCCCTGGACAGATAAGAAAACACAAATGCATTCAGGACTATCTCAAATGAATACCAGACCCCATTGATGATTCACTGCATAAAACCTGTGAATGAGCGACGTTCAGGAGGAGAGACAGGTGCTGAATACTGTTGACTTGCTCCATTCCATGATGAAAATGCTGATTGGCCTTCAGTCCGAGATCTTGTAGGTGATGTTGGACCAGAATAGAACTTTGGAGTGGGTGGACCAGTTGAATATGCAAGTGGGGAACCACCCGAGGATGAAATAATTGGTGTTGAACCAGGAGTTATATTTGGGGCTACATATGGTGTGATTGAGAACTGGTATCCTGTGAATGCTTCCATAGTAAGCGACTGATGGTCGAGCGATAACATGTAATGTGTTATGATTTAAAGTAAGAGTTAGCTAATGCCACCTTGGGATGATTCGGTGATTGTGGATCTGCTAGAAGTATTTGAAGAGGCACGGCTGCTTGAAACTTCATCTGTCAAATCAAACATAAAAACTGAAATCAAGGAAAAGACACAACTCTGGATCAAAAGAAGTGGCTTTGAAATTTATGAGGTTGACTGACACCTTTCCCAGGAGGAATTCGAGCACCCCAATTATTTTCTACATCTGCATAACGATCTTCACCTGTTTCTGACAATTGCTGTGAAGTTATGCAGGTAACGTTAGTTGTCACTAAACAAGACCAGCACAATAGAAACTAAAAAATATTCGAATAAGAAAGAAAAAATTAATCCCTAAGACTCACCAATAAATTATCTTCACTAAGTGATTGCATCAGCTGCTTCTTAAATGCCTCCAGCTGCAAAGAACAAAAGACCTTGAGTAATTTTTTCTCAACAACCAAACTAAAAATTTCATGCTAATGCTGATTCTTGAACAATCGGAGTTTTTGCTAAGTTTCTAGCAGTTAACTAGATCATGCCGACACGGGGTACAGTTAAGCTGAACGTTGATGGGTCTTTTAGTGCTACTGATGGCACTGGTGGAGCAGGCTGGGTGCTCCGTGATGAGAATGGTTCAATCATTATGTCCGCTTGCAAGTTTCTGAGTTCATGCAGCAGCCCGATCTATGCTGAACTTGTTGCTTGCCGTGAGGGCATTGCCAGGGTGCGGGAGTGGTGTGAACTACCCTGCTTGGTCGAGATGGACTGCGCGGAGGCAGTCAAGCTGATCAAGATTCCAGGTATTGACCGTTCTGAAAACATGGGCGAAATCCAGTGTATTAAGAAGCTGTTCCAGGAGGATGGTAGGCTTCGTATTGCTCTTATTAGGAGGGAGCAAAACATTGCTAGCCATGTTCTGGCAAATATAGGGCGTGTGTCAGCCCTCTCTCGGGTTTGGCCAAATTCTGGGCCGGATCAAGTCCTGACTTGTTGTCAGGCAGAGTGTAACCAAACCTAGTTTTTAATATATTTCAATTCGCAAAAAAAAAACTAGCATTCCCTTGTAGGCTCATACCAAACAATTTGATCAATAATGCTGAGAGTAAATTAATAAATATTTATGAAACGTATGTTGCCAGGGAAACTTCACAGCACAACACTCATAGATTGCACACGACAGTAAAGAATCAAAATACATATTTGAATAACTCCCCTCAAAACCTGGCTAGCAGTTCGATTTAGTAAAAATATTCTATGCCAAAATCGAACTACCACAGGCTTTACCATAAACACAACAGAATCAAGTTAGTCTATCCATGACACAACTATATCGCTTGGAGGAAAGCATGGCCTATTTTTAGTTGTAGGCCACTATACAAGTAAAACTATACCGTATTGTTTGCAACACTGAAATTGACAGAAATAAGAAGAATCGCAATCAGGATTTCGCAGTCCAGCCCAAGCTGCACCTTCTGGTTGAAGCTACGAAATTTCCATTATGCAACCTTTCTAATTGAATCAGGAGGGCAACCTTCCATCAGAGTGACACTAAAATACACAGAAATTTGTGACGGTGCAGTGAACAGTATGAATGCAAATTTTCATGAAATTGCAGAGTTTTCAACCCCATCTCCACCAACTTTCTACAACATGAGCACTAAAGCCATACCACTAGCATGAACAAGCAAACGTCACTAGCATGACACAGCTTTAGTCTAATTTTCTACTGGATAGACACTAAAATCCACATTTGCAATCAAAATTAGCAGGGTTCAGCAATAATCCACGCAAAAAATCGAAACATTGTAATGAGAAATCACAGGAAACCCACTAAGATCGGGGCAAAAAGATATACAAAAATCGCACCTTTGCCAAGTTCCTCGACAGCTTTTTGGCCGTCACAGCGAGCGTGTCCCTCTCCTTCACCAGCTTCACCTGCAAACCGAGAATCAAACACTACCAGATAAGTACAAATCTTCAATTTCAAGAGCAACAAAAGTCTCGGCGACAGGAACGCACGTTGTCCTCGAGGGCGGCGAGGAGGCGAGCGTCGGAGTCGGCGAGGCGGGCACGGAGGTCGGCCTCGGAGCGGTCGCGGTCGGCGAGGTCCCGGTGGAGGCGGGCGACGTCGGCCTCGAGGCGGGAGACGCGGGAGGAGATGGCCATGGAGGTGATCTTGCGGGCGACGTCCAGCTGCTCGTACGGGTCGGTGGGGATCACGGCCAGGATCTCGTCCGGCAGGTGGAAGTCCACGCCCGTCGCCGCCCCCGAGGCATCGTGCCTCGCCATCGCCGCAGGCCGCCGCCTGGGACAGACAGGCACGTCAGCTCTCCGCCTCTCCGGGTGGGCTGGCGGCGGTCGTCGCCGGCGCCGAGGAAGGACAGGACTGGAAATTTTCTAATGATGTGTTTTTTCTTCTGATTTTTTATTTGTTTTTGGAATGTGATGGGGATTGGCAGCTGTATACTGTTGAGGCTCCAACTCATTTTACATGCTTGCTCTGTCGTTTGGCTTCATTTCTGCCATTTTCCTTCTTAATTTTCTAACTAATCCTTTATTGAAAAAGTGTAATGTTCTTTTCAGCCCTTCTGGTCTTCTATTAGTGGCACATTCTTGCAGTCATAGCCACAGAAGGATGGTAGGAACGGGCCATACTTACTTTTTTGAAATCATATTTTAAAATTGACGAAGTCACTACATGTGACTAGTTGTTGATGGACACGTCACTTACGACTAAAGATATTGTCGATTAATACCTGAAATAAATATGCGAGCATATCCATAAGTAGTCTATAACTTGAACCAAGATGCCCTTGGAAAAATCTAACCAACTAAGGCCTCCTTTGATTTGTAGGGTTTCCAAATGAAATTTGTACAATTTGAACCCTATGGATTTTTTTCCTTTTCCAAATGTGTATGATTCATATGATTGTAACATGCGGAAATTTTTCCCATAGGAACTTTGTAGTGTAGTTTTGCACGAAAACAAACATGAGATCAGACCTCATGTAAAAATCCTATGGCTCGATCCTATGTCCGTAGAATTCCACTGGACAGGCGAACTCAATCTTACACAATTCCTATTCATTTAGTTTTCCTACCCTGTGAATCAAATGAGGCCTAAGTTACACTCATTTCATCATCCAAAAATCATACTCTCCTAGATGTTTTACGAGCTTTGCAGGTGATACAACATATTATATGATCAGATGGCCACTAATATTGTAAAAGTTTTCGCATAGCCCTTTGCCATGAGCCATGCATTTTAGGAAATTCTTTAGCTCAAATAGTGTCCTTCCAGTTCCAAATATTGAGGAGTTGAGGAGAAACAATTTTCCCATGCTAAAGGGAAAAAAAGTTAGGCGGTTTCATTCTAGTCTAGAAAAAAAAGTGACGCCAATGAATACATTTGGCATGTTTCAGCCATATCAAAATGTTATACCTACGTTGATCTTGGAGTACACGCGCCCGGCGCCTCTGACGTTTTTTCTGATGTGTGGTTGTGGTTTTGCGAGGGGATTGGCTTGAGCATATGCCAAATCGCCAACCTCTCTACTAGTACATTCTACATTCTACATCATGGTTGTGGTTCTTCTATTGGTGTTCTGTCCAGTAATAGGCTGTGAACTGCATTTTGTTGCAATTTGCTCGCTCGACGAGCTCTTTCGATTTTACACTGGGGAGTAGGCCGGATGTCCCGATTTCATCGCAATACAATCCTAGGCGGAGGAGGAGCAACGAATTTCTCTCAAACAATGTTTACCGCAAATAAGAGTCACCGATCAGTGTTGTTAAAGATAGAGCGCGGCTATTGCTATGTCACGTGTCTCCCCCAATTTAAACAGAGGCATCGTTTCCCTTAATCTGTTGCCCATTTCATCAGGTGCAAGCTTCTTAGAGCATCTCTAAGAGTGACCGTAAACGCGAAACTTCAAACACGGTTTACAGTTCGCGTTTTTTGGCATTTCTGCTCAAAAATACGCGCGACACATAGCAGAAACCTTAAACGAAACTGTAATTTTGTTAATTTTGGCGGGAACAAACACTAGTTCTTCATCGATTCATTGCATACACGAGTTCATCATCGATTCATACGGATTTTACATAGAAACTACACTAAACCAAAATCTACACTAGTCTAAATCGTCGCCGCCCTAACCCTAAACCCAAAATTAGGCTCACCGGAGCCTCGGGCGCGGCGACGACGCGGCGGCGCTGGAGCTTCACTCCTCGTCGGAGACGAGGTCGACGACGTTCGCCGCGTCCTCCTCCCAAGCCGCCTTCTTCTCCGTGGCGGCGCGGTCTTGCTCAAGCCCCTGGTGGAGGAAGATCTCGTCGATCTCCCCGTCGCGCTGGAGCTGCGCCTCCCTCTCCGCTGCCTCCCGCTCGGAGCGCAGCATCACCACCGCAGTGGTGTGCTCGAGCTGGTCGTCGCCGACGAAGTCCTCCGGCGCTATGGAGGACCCGAAGAGGGCGGCGTCGTACTCCTCTGGTGGAGGAAGAGCAGGTGGCGCGGTGGAGCTGCTCGCGCCGCCGCTTGAGCTGCCCTCGCCTCCGCTGAGCTGCGCGCGTCGGCGGCGGACCAGCTCGCGCTCCCATCGGAGCCGGTCGAACTCCTCGACCTCGCGGACGCGGAGCAGCTCCGACATCGGCCGGTTGTCCTTCGTCCATTTACGCGAGTGAAAGGACAAGGATGTCGCCTAGAGGGGGATGAATAGGCGCTTAAAACTTTTCCGGTTTAGGCTTGATAATAGCGGAATAAAACTAGGTGTTTAAATTAACAAGCCAACAACCTAAATAAACTAGGCTCACCTATGTGCACCAACAACTTATGCTAAGCAAGACAAGCAACAAGGTGATAGCAACAAGAATACTTCAAGCACGAAGGCTATCACAATGTAGAGTGCATAAGTAAAAAGCTCGGGTATAGAAATAACCGAGGCACGCGGAAACGAGGATGTATTCCCGAGTTCCTCCTTTTTAGGGGAGTACGTCTCATTGGAGAGGTGTGAGGCACCACAAAGGTCGATCTCAACGCCACAAAGGCTCACCCTATTCTCCGATGAACCGCACCACAAAGGTTTGGTTCACCTTCCACTATCGGAATCCTTCAAGGCGGAATCCGAAGCCTTTACAACAACAATCCGAGGCACAACCCACAATTGGATTGGGGGCTCCAGAACGGCTACAAGTGACCACAAAGGTCTCAACCACCACAAAGGCGTCTAGGGTCCAAAGACCCAAGAGTAACAAGTTCACAAATTTTCACTTCCACGAATCCTCGTGGAGAGAGCACACCGATGCAACACAATGCAATGGCAAGAACACAAGAAGTGCTCAAGTCCTTCACTCTCAAATTCCAACAAAGCAACAAAATGCTTATGGGGGAATAAGAGAGGAAGAACAAAAGAGGAGAAACACCAAGAACTCCAAGATCAAGATCTACTAGGTTCCCCTCACTTAGAGGAGAGATGGATTGGTAGAATTGTAGATCTAGATCTCCTCTCACTTTCCCTCAAATATATGCAAGAATCATGGGAGGGATTGAGAGGAAGGCAAGCTTTTCCAAATGTCAACAATGGAGGAGAGAGGGGAAAAAACGAGCTCAAGGGGTTAGAAAACCGTTGGGGAAGAAAGCCCCTTAAATAGGTCCCCTCAAAAAGTGCCCGTTGGGCAGTGCAGGGAGGCCGGCCTGGAGGCCGGACTCACGCGCTGCAACAGAGGAGCCGGCCAAGGAGCCGGCCTGGCCGGCTCCCAGGCCGGCTGGCCCTAGGGGTCGGCCACCCAACTGAGCCAGCCGGCCTGGGAGCCGCCACCCATCTGAGCCAGCCGGCATGGGAGTCGGCCAGGCCGGTCTGGGGGCTGGCCACCCAAAATCCGAAAATGAAACGCCCATAACTTTTGCGAGAAAACTCCAAATGGGATCAAACCAATTTTGTTGGAAATATTAAGAACCATAAATAAAGTTAAGTTGCCACACATGGAAAGGTGTGGAACTTTCCTCAAGGATAAACCGATAATATTTCCAACAAGAAAAAACAACAAGTTTTTCATCCGGACTCCGTTTTCTATGATCTTGGGCTTGCTCCGAAGATAATCACAAGCACTGCAAGATCATGCATATACACAAGAGGAGAGTTTGACCTCTCTACAAGAGACGAACAGGTAAAACCTCCAACATCAAAAACATCACAAGATATTCAAATGAAATCCCTTTTTGATGAACTAGAGCTTGGTATGGAGACGAACACAGGCTCTAAATTCTCACATGGATAAAAACCAAATAAGAACCAAGAAAGATGATGCCAAGTGTGCAAAGGTTTGAGCTCTACACAAAGATGCGATCAAGTTACTCACTTGAGAGCCCCTCTTGATAGTACGCAGTCTATCCTATAACCCGGTCTCCAAACTAACAACATGAGACCGGTAAAATAAAAACCCTATCAAGATCATACCTTTGCCTTGAGCATTCCACTTGAGCTAGATGATGACGATCTTGACTCCCTCAAGTTGGAACACCTTTCTTGATTGTGCTTGCTAGCACATGCTTGATGAAGACTTCTCCAAATGCTCCCCCATACACCATTATGGGAGAGCATCGCTTAGCTCTGTCTTCATGTATCCATTTGCACTTCATCTTCTTCTCTTGATATAGATGATGGCTTGGAGATAAACATGAATGTTCACCCAATCTTCTTTTCCAAGCCATGCTTGCAATAAGCTCAACTCTTCACATGACCATTCTTCATATAAACCCTTGGATGGAACCTTGGTCATCATGTAATCTTCTAGAGTCCAACACATGAACTCCAGTCTTTTCCTATGGACAAGATATACAAGTATATCTCAATGCAACATTAGTCCATAAGGATTTTCATTAATTACCAAAACCATGCATGGGGCAACACATGCACTTTCAGCGAGCAGCGCTTCCGCGCGGCGTCGCTCCGGACCAACACCGCCCGCGGCTCGTCGGAGTAGTCTCCGCCGAATCGGCCGTCGCCCGGCAGCGGCAGCGAGATCTCCCTCTTCGGCGCCATCCTAGCTCGGCGGCGGCGCTGGATCTGCAGTAGCGGCGGCTGAATCGCGCGTCGGAGGCGGCGGTGCAGTGGACGGATTGCTCGTCGGCGGCGGTGGGAGAGTGAGGGCTTGGAACCGTGAAATGGCCCTCGCCCGGCATAAATACAGGGTTGCGGCGCACATTCACGGGCGTCCTTATCCGGTTTACATGCCGAGCCGCGTTTACGGGCTCTGTTCTGGCCACAAAACCGGCCTCGGCCCGTAAACTCGCCGGACTTTTACGGGTTTTGGTGTTATAAGGGCTCTCTTAGAGATGCTCTTAGTCCTGGAGTGCCTCCAATTGGTCCTGCAGCAATTCCGTTGACTCTCTAATGTCATAATCTGTTCCCCATTGAGTGCAAGCTATTTTTTCCCATGGTTTTGATAGGCAAGCTAGGGCATACCTGATGATCCTATTATGAAAAAACATATTCCGCAATGTCCAAAAATTTTGGAAAAAAATTCAGATGAACATAATTTTTTTATGTAGGCCCACAATTTTTTGTCAGAAAAAGACATTTTATGTGCCTTGTGTAAAAAAGACAATATAATATCCATTAAAAAGTTATTTTTGAGCACCGATTTTGTCTTTTTATACAGAACACAAAAAACATTGTTTTTCGTGAAATTTTACGTATGTACACCCAAAAAATTTATTTCAGAATTTTTTGACATTTTAAATATTTTCAAAATTTTCTTTTCATAAAGAGACAAGATACTCGTATGAGCCAAAAAAAAAAACCATGTTCCCTGTCGGCCCTGCTTTAAATTAAAGCAAAACTTGCAGGTACATACCAGTTCACAAGCGAAACAAAAGCTAGTTGCTTGGTGAGCAACTCCATTGCAGGAACGCCTCTAGCAAATGAAACCATCCTAGTAATATTTTTGACGCTGGGCCGTGGCGGGCGAGCTGGGCGGCGATCTCGAAGCAGATGCCGGAGCCGCCGCCGGTGACCAGCGTCGCCTTTCCCCTCACCACGTCCGCCCGGAACGGCGAGTCGGTCTCCATCGCCTTCTTCCACCACTCCGCGCGACTTTGTTCCGTGTTAGGCCTTTTGGTCTTGGTACGCTCTACAAGCCGGCCCATAACACTTGGGTGGTGGTTATCTTTCACAGTCCTGGCCCATTTGTGCTAGCGAAGCCACAGCCCCGCAGCGGGCAGAGCGCGCAGCAGAGTTTAGTACCACCTCGCTTCTGTAGGAGCTCCGGCTGCCGTGGGACGCCTATATAAGGAGCACCACAGCTACCTTGAGAAGGCACGCAGCTGCGCGGTGAGCACAAAGCGAACTATTCTTTCGCCTTTTACTAAAGAATACCGTGTGCGCGCCGCAGATAGCAGCATACGCTAATTTTTGAAGGGGATTCTCCTACTGCAGGAGGGCCCCCACAATTCTGAAGTTAAATTTTGAACTTCTACAGCAAGTTTCTTGGGAAGAATTTATGAGTAAGGCCGGCTACTACTTTACTTTATATGCCCATATGTTTTTGTTGTTTCGTTCAACATTTCGCAGCGTTACTCAGATTTGTTTTGTTCAGTTTGGACCAAATTCTTGCATGTGAAGCTACTGTTGATTTTAAGCCATTCTCATGTCAGAAAAAAAAGGACTGAAGCCATTCTGCTGGAAGTAGTACTAAAGCAAATTCTCTCAGATTACTTTGAGCCGAACAGGTACATATGTCAATGCAGCTCAACAAAATAAAACAACTATTCGTTGGATAAACAAAATATTGCTGACTGAAATCATGAACGATGCCTCGGAATCAAGGTGACACAAATGAAGCTTCATATACATGGATGAGCAACTTATGTACATTCGAACATCGCTTCGGCAGGGCTATATTAATTTAAAGTCGGGCATAAAGCCTTTTATCTAAAAAGCAATGTATGTACACAGACTGGACTACATTGTTCTACGAAGATGAAACACTGCACTAAGATTGTTAGCATGAATCTAAAGCGGGTTTGAACAGCATTGACGTGCTGTGCTCTTTTCCCCCACTGCCTCGAAACACGGACTTGAGAAGTTCCTAGCCAAGGTTCCAAATACTCAAACCTGCATCAAGATGTGAGCATTAGCAAGCAAACATGTGAACCGTACCTCAAAATCTTGCGATAACTACCTGAGATCCAGTTCACAAGATGAGAGCAGCAGGTACTTCAGTTATCATCCTCCCTTGAGTCCCAGTTAAACAAGCACCCATCGCTAACACTTGTTCATCAAAGTATTCCGAGCAAGTGCGACATCAGTTAGTCCCTATTGAATGTCTATCTACAGCCCACGGAGTAACCTTATTCGTTGGTAATCCCATTCACTTAACAGAACGCACACCAATGGTTCTGACTTTGAATTTATACTGGGGCATCTCGTCTTCATCATCATCTTCACTTGAATCGTCCTCAACTTTGTCCCATTTCGAGTAGTCAAGTCCTGAATGACCCTTTGGCTTTTCGATAGTCTGCAAACCCTGGGGTTTTGAGGGCAGACTGGGAGGCGCTTCAACCGTTGGAGGTTCGGTCACAGGTTTCTTTTCGGGAATCAGTTTAGTAGAAGGTTGATCGGACTTAGCGACCAAAGTTTCGTTCTTTTTATTTTCTTCTAGAGGCAGATCTTCTTTGTCTTCTTCAATATATAGTGACTCCTCTTCAGACTCTGGAATCGGGGCTAGTGACTTCAAATTCAAAAACATACAAAAAAAAGGAAGCACAACTCAGTCAGTTGACTAAATGGATGCACTGATGTCAATTGTCAACTGCCGAAATGTTACATTCCAAACAATAGGTATGTTTGAACACAGAAAATAGCAGATCTTATGTAACATCTTTTTAAAATTGGGCAATTATCTATTCCTTAACTTGTGTAGTTGAATATTTTAAGAGATATTTTATCGTAGTTGTACCTATATCTGATGACACTGCATTTGAAATAAAGCTTATGCAAGAAACTAGAACAAAGTAAGTTAGCAGAATACATCCAAGTAAAAAAAGCATACCAGCTGTGTCTTCAGCCGCGCTTGAAGGTTGCGATATACTTCAGACGATGGATTAATTTCAATTAGCCTGTTCACATCAAATAGAGCCGACTGGTAATCTTTAAGAGTGACAAGAGTCTGGGCACGTAGCATAAGAGCTCCAGCATGCTCGGTGTCCAACTCCAGGACAGATGTGCACTCTTCTGCAGCCTATAAGATTATCATACAAGAAGAAAATTCAGTGTTGGTAACAATGATGATAATATAGAGAAAAGAACAATAAATGATGTCAGGAGTCAACTTATTCCAAAGAAATACAGATAGCCAACAGTTGTTTCCATCCTCTACATAACATGTACTACAGACGGCTTGCAAGGGGCTTATTTTTTTCTGATGCACATATTAGATCATCATTGTGGATATATTTGACTACTAAATGAAATTTGATGTTTCACATCAAACAGTAAAATTACATCACAGAAGTAATCCATTTAATATCAAAACCTCAGTCTGTCATATGCATGAGGCTTCATAAATAGCTAGTAGATGGTTCAGAGCCTGAAATACTGTTACAATCATTCACCAGTTCAAGGCGTATGGTTCAGACCCTGAAATACAGTTAAATCATTAACCAGTTAATGGTTTATGCCTTACTGTTATTGGTTACATCTAAATTGCTATTTTCGGTGTCAGTTTTCTTTTTTATTGCAGATGCTAATTTTGGAAAACCCACACCAAGCAACTTACCCAGGTAGTTTCTCTAATTCAGTAAGACACTAAGCTGGATCCTGACGCACCTCAAATCACCAAAATTAACAGCCGAGTCAGCTAAATTTAGACACCACAACGTAAGCAAACTACGGTTTAGTGCATCTTGGTACCCCACAGTCAACATTTTAGTCGCCAAAAGGAAATCTCAAAGAGCGATTTAAGCACTCCTAATAGTCCGAAGTTCGTAGAAATCTTTAAATCCACAGGGCTAAAGATCACACTTTTACCCTAAAAGACACCTCAGGCGCCCAAGGGGCACCGCAACCGAAATCTATGAAATCAATAGTCAAACTAATCCAACACACGCAGTCGGGAAAAGGAATCCGAGAGGCGAGACCTTGTGGAAGTCGTGGAGCTTGAGGTAGCAGGCAGCGCGGTTGCTGTGCAGCGCGATGCGCTGCGCGGGGCCCCGCGCCGCCGCCAGCGCCGCCGTGTAGAGCTCGAGCGCCTCCCGGTGGCGGCCACCCCTGTAGAGCTCGTGCGCCCGCTCCACGGCCTCCGTCCCCGCCATCGCGTGATCTGGGGCCGAGAGAGCTGGAGCTTGATTTGGGGGAGATTGAATTCGTGAAATTTGGGGGATATCGACGAGGCGCAGGGGAGATTTGAATGTGGACGGATGGTAGCGGGCTGTCGGGTTGCTGCCCGCGAGGAACACGGCCGGGATTGTCTCGCTCTTTACTCTTTCTCGGAATTGACGGGATTGCCCCCTTGTTTGAACCTCGATCCTTCCGAGCTTTCCTCCGAGCTGGGAGCGTGTGTGTGACGTGTTGTCGACTTGTCGTGTGTTGTGCGGTTAGGTGACAGGATACATTTGATTTTACAATAATGGCAAAAAATGCAAATTTTGAACTAATGATATAGCAATATTATGGTTGTAAGTTTCTGTTAAAGAAATGTGATAAATTACAATTCCTTGTGAATAATAAAGATTTTGCACCACAATTGTTCTAACTTGTAGGCGCTTTAAGAACAAACAATTGGCTAGTATATGATTAGTAGGGACACGATGTTTTGACTCGTAGATTTAAATGCACCTATTGTTGAAAATATTTTTAGTGCATTTCATAAATTCAAAAAAAATCAGGTATACACACAAAATTTCGCGAAAAAACACATTTTTTGTGTATTGTGTAAAAGAAGATAAAGAAAAAGTCCCTTGAAAAGTCATTTTGTATCACCGGAATTAATCATTTTTACAAAAGACACAAAAAATGTCTATTTTCACGAAACCTTTTATGCGAACATAGAATATTTAGTTATATTCCCGAACTTTTTGTTTGTATTTTTTATATTTTAAAATGCAATTTTTAATAGTGCGTGTGATGACCCACAAGTATAGGGGATCTATCGCAGTACTTTCGATAAATAAGAGTGTTGAACCCAACGAGGAGCAGAAGGTGTTGACCAGTGATTTTAAGCAAGGTTTCACTGTAAATACTACTCCCTCCGTATCAAAATATAAGTCGCACTACCAACTTACCACACACATGTATCTAGACATGTTTTAGTGCAAGGTTCACATGAATCTTGCACTGAAACATGTCTAGATACATGTGTGTGGTAAGTTGGTAGTGCGACTTATATTTTGATACGGAGGGAGTAGAAGACAAATTTTTATGGGTTTTTGTAATAACAAGTAAATAAAAGAGAACAAGAATAATTGCAGCAAGTGGCTCAATCCTTTTTATTACAAAGGACAAGCCGGTGCTGTTACTTATGATGACTAAAACGTTCCTGAGGACACACATGAATATCGTCAAGTTACTTTCGTTACATACCGCTGATTAATCTTATGGTTTTGATAAGTGTTGTGTGGGTGAACCTATGCTAATGCACCGTCCTTACTTGGACCAGTAAACACTTGTGATTAAACCCCTTGCAAGCATCCGAAAATACAAGAAATTAATTAAGATAAATCTAACCACAACATTAAACTCCGAGGTCCTACACTCCATTGTGCAATAGCTTACCAACGGGGGTTCAGGTTTCTATCGCTCCAGCAACCCCTAAGTAAACTAAATACACAATGCATTCCCCTATGTTCATAAAGGTGAAGTATCATGTAGTCGATATTCACATGACACCACTACAAGAACAACACCACAACTTAAATATCGAACCATTAAATATTACTCAACACAATGTCACTACTAATAACAAGACTTATCCCATGTCTCCAAGAACTAAACGAACTACTCACGATACATCAAATGGATCATGATAAGAGGTGATGTATGAATGTATAACAATCTTGTCATAACAAGAATTCACCGATAAAACTCAATAGCGTCAACTACAACGAGATAATTAAGGCCGGGAGAGTGATCCGAATGAATAAAACAAGGTACAACCCTAGATGTTACAATGGGATGAGATGGGATGATGCTGGTGTTGGAGATGATGATACCGATGATACTGGCGTGATGTCGATGACGACAGTGACGATTTCCCCCTCCCGGAGAGAATTTCCCCGACAGATTTCTACCTGCCGGAGAGCTCTTTCTTTTCTGTCTTGGTTCT
This sequence comes from Poa pratensis, assembly GCA_947311845.1. Lineage (NCBI taxonomy): Eukaryota > Viridiplantae > Streptophyta > Magnoliopsida > Poales > Poaceae > Poa > Poa pratensis. The sequence goes on along the minus strand of CAMZMU010000050.1, from coordinate 16,564,035 downwards.
GCCTTGAGACGGCGGCGGAAAATAATGCGAAGTGTCCCCGGTGATTTTAGGTCAGGGGAAAGATATACACCAAAGGGGAGCGCCAGAAGTGAGCTAGGGGCTCCAGGAGACCCCTAGGTGCGTTAAGAGGTGGGGCCGCGCCTGGGTGTCTTCTGGACACCTGTGGCCCACCTTGCCTTCATCTTTTGGCTCCTCCAGTAACTGACGAAATATTAAATTCTGTATTTTTTTCATAATTTTTGGAGCTCCAGAAATATAGTATCTTGGCGGTGCTTTTTCCTGTTGATTCCTGGCTCCGGCAGATAAAACCCTGAGAACTGCCAAACATGTAAAATAAGATAAAATACCAAAAATATTGCATTCTAATATGAAATATATTAATAAATAAGAGTAAATTATGATATAAAATAGTGATACAAAATGGACGTATCAGCATGCATCTACACTTACGACCCAAAACTGATTTCCCGATTAGTAGGATGTTTTTATACATAGCCCACTAGGAATCGAACTACAAGTTCAGCTCTAGGTTTATTTTCCCATTCTTGCACACGTCTAAAGAAACATAAAGGAAACTTTATATACTCAATCACTTCACTCCATTATCTTACAAAATATTGAGAACATACAGTTATGTTTTTGCTAAGTTTTATAAACAAATCACATGTACCCATGTACTAAAATTGCACTAAGACTCATGTCAATTTTTTTTTTGCACTAGTCTGGTGGCCGGGGTGCACTTTGTTGTTTCGAGACATTTTTACATTAAATCCATGATGGAATTTTCATTAATCTCTTATGAGAGATTATTTTATTTGTTGTTGTATAGGCTTGTAGCTATGTACCAGTTTCAGGAATTGCGACATTGATACAGAAACTCTTGTCTTTCCATCCAGAAAACCATATTTTACTTAAGTTCTAGAAATTACAAAACCAATACTGAATGTATAGAATGGATATAATTTAGCCCCTAATTCTTTCATCAGAAATATTAAAATATGGGATACGTGTAAAATTACAAGACGAGAATTTCTGCACATCTGGCCATTTAAGCTCTACTACTATATAGCCTTTTGTACATCATTTTTAAATTTTGTGCAGCTAAGACTCGTGAATATCATTTGCCAAGGGTTATAGGCACAACTTTCCACCCAAATAGGTTACATGTCTGGATTTTTCTCATAACGTTATAAGAACTTGAAGTTATGCTTTCTACGATGCAGTTGTGTTATGAATATTCGCCTTATATTGTTTTATGCCATTTGCGGCCGGTTGCTTACCTGACTAATGAACACACTTGCAATGGCGCCATATGGATTGACGGATGTAACAAGAGGATATATAATTTTTTTTGTACACCTCATTGAACGATACATGAGCACATAATAAGGGGAGATGGTTCGATCATGCTCACATAATTTTTCTCATAATAACTACTCCCTCCGTCTCAAAATATAAGGCACTCTTAAATTTCGCTGGTTAACAACATACAACTTTGACCGTGATTTGTACTTATAATTTGTCCATAAAATTTGCATCATAACAAATGAAATGAAAGAACTTTGCAAGATAAATCCAACGATAATTTATATGTTCTCAATCCATATAGTTTACTATATATTAATGGTCACATTCGAGCCTCAAAGATCAGCACAAAAATAACGTGTCTTATAATTTAGAACGGTCGGAGTATTTAAAAACTTGAATATATGATTTCTACTATGAGCTAGTGTTATGAATATCCGCCTCATAGTTTTTTTATTCTGACACCGGTGCTTAGGGATGTGCAAAACATAAACTCGTAAAACCGTCTGTTGTAACCTTAGAGCATCTCCAACAGGCTTTGTATAATTTGGATTGCTATAATGGGTATAACAAGAAGAGAGAGAAGGTTTAGGAAGCTAAAAAATTTCAGTTTTGTCAGCCTTCCTAAAAACCGGATTGGTATAACTTGATTTGCATGTGGGGCCGACATGTAAGTGGGGTCAATTTTTTTTTCTTCCTTTCTTTCTTTCTCTCTATATTCCTCTGTCTTCTTCTTCCCCACCCGTCCGTCATCATCCCACATCAGAGACGCTCCGGTCGCCGCCGGCCCGACTTCCCTAGGCAAACCGATCCCGCTCTCCCACCCACGCCCACGTCTTGCACAAAAAGCTCGCGAGGAGGGGCGGAGACATGGTGTGGCCAGGGTGCCACAGCGGCGCGAGCGCGTGGGAAGTCGCAGGAAGGTCACACGCGACGACTTCACGCTTGCCTTGGTGAGGGAAGGCGAGCTGTCGGGGGGTAGGCAGAGCGCGAGAAGAAGGGCACGCAGCGGGGAAGGTGGCGGCGACCGGGGACACGTGCTGGAGGTCGTGGTGGCAGAGGAGGGGACGAACGACGGCGAGAGAAGTGGCGGGGCAGTGGCCGGCGCGCTGGTGAAATTTCACCGTGTGGGTTGGTTGCCTCTCCGGCGCGTTTTGGGGATTTTGGGGTGGGGCCAGACTTGAAAGTATGAAAAGTGAAGAGGAAGTTTCACTCAATTTTCTATAAAAAAAATTGTGGAGGGACCAGTTATACAAATGCTGCTTGAGCTACATTTTTTTACACGGATTGCAGAAAAAAAGTTTTTATCAATTGGAGGAATTATAGTGAGGCTGTTTGGAGAGAATGGACAATGGAGCCGGAGATAGATGGTGCTCTTTATCTTGAATTTTAAAAATCATATTTTGAAGTTTCAAAAAATTATGAAAAAAGTCTAGATGTACACAATGCTGTATTATGTCAACATGTAAAATTTTAACAAGAATTTTTTTTATTTTGTGCAGCGCATAAATGATAAACTATGAAATTTGAAAAAAATAAACTCTTCCAAATATATCAGATTTGTTATTTTTGTGTAGCCCATAATTTTATTATTTTGATTTAACATTTTTCAAATTAGTAGCACAAAACATTGTCTACATCGAGATTTTTTTTCCAGAAACCTCGAAATATGATTTTCAAAATAAAATGCACCATGTAGCCCGGGCTTCATTTGTGATTTCCGGTTTGTTGGATATGCTCTTAGCTCATTTCCCTTAGGCCTTGTTTACTCTTCGGGTATTTCTGGGGTTGGGAAGTTTGGGGATTGGAGGGGATTTGGTGAATCCCTCCCTTTCACCCATTCTCCACATTTTCCCTCAAATACTTTTCGCCAAAAATACACTAGCATGACCTAGAGTTTTCAATCTAGGCAAAAATGAAGTGGTTGGTGGGGGATATTTGAGGATTATCCCTTACAAAACCGGAGTAGTAAACGGTCTATTGGGGATTTTTGGGGATTTTTCGAGATCCGAGATAATCTCCTTCGATCCCCTAAAATATATTAGAAGTAAACAAGGCCTTAGTGGGGATGGTTCGAGCTTGCACGTGCGTGGATTGTGTAATGCAGCAGGACATACACACTCCTGCCATGAGAGAGAAAGAAAATCGTTAAGCGCAAGAAACGACGCTAGCTGTCGACGCACACGCACACGCACACGCACACGCACAAGTCGACACGACATGCATGAAGAAGGTCAACGGAACACAGCATCGATGGATAGGTTGAGCGAAGGAGACGGCGGAGTAGGAAACACCTGTACCATTGCGTGGCGCACGGGCGAGATCAACGCGGCCAGGAAGGAAGAGATGCCTAGATTGGTTGGCTGCTTCGTTGGTTGCTACGTCGCCAACCTCCCTCGCGTCGCACTTGTGATTCCAATTCCTTGTGCAGTTAGTTGGCAGTTGGACGAAGCTCGGGCCGGCTGCCGCCCGCCGCCGCCGGTGCCCATTGCCATCCGTCGCACGCCACGCAACCTTGGGACATGCGCGCGGCATCGATCCACCCCCGGACCCGAACCACGCACGCAAGCCGGCAACAAGCGTGCTGGACTTGCCGCGCGACCCCGAACGCCCGCGGCATGGTATAGCTCGCCTGCACGGTCACCGTCGCGTCACGTGCCAGGGGTGTCATCGTAGCTGCTAACCTCGGCTGCCCGAACTAGCTCAATTACTCAATGTGTCTGCCTGTTTGGACATCAAGTGTTCAAGGCATTGTTTGAAAAGATCGGATTTCTCGGGGTGAAACCTCACAATCCTAAACTGTGACCATCGTCGGCGTCCACCTGGCCGCTGTAGCTGCTGCTCCCGGCCTTGACCTTCCAGGCTCAGGCTGCCACTCCATGATGTTCGTCAAACAAAAATGATAAATTCAGTCTTGATGGTGGGTCGAATTCATAGCCCGATTTTTTTTTTTTTTGAACAACCATAGCCCGATTGATCACAAAGACTCCACACACGCAAGAACATGTCGGCCCAGATGCTTCACATTAAAAAAATATCACTCTTCTCAGTTCTCACTGGTCGGAAGGACACAACACCTGCTCCCCGCCGCCCCTCCTGTTCCCCATCGCCGTCGCCGGGCGCCATGACCATGATGATGGCCCCCTGGCTCGAGGAGATCATGCTCTCCAGCTTCCGGCCTCCCCGGTTTCCGGCGATGCCTACCTCTTCGCCGCCATCTCCGGCGACGGCGACGGTGTCGGCGAGGACCGCATCAGCGCCCTCCCCGACAACCTGCTCTGCAACGTTCGACTTGCTCGCCCCAGCCGCCGCGGTGTCCCGCATCCTCGCCTCCCACCCGGGCCCCTTCCGCTGTGTCCACCTCGCCAACAATCTCATCGACTACTCCAACAGGGTCGACACGCTCGACGACTGGCTCCGCCACCTTGCCGACAAGGGCGTGGAGAATCTCACCCTCGTCAACCGCCCCTTCTCCTTCAACGTGCCACTGCAGCTGCCACTGTCGCTCCTCTTCTGCGGCGCTTCGCTCCGCCGCCTCTTCCTCGGCGTCTGGATCTTCCCCTTCACCACCGGCCTCCCGCGCTGCCCCGAGGTCTCCGTCTTCCCCCACCTCCAGGAGCTCGGCATCTGCCACGGCCTCATGGAGGAGCGCGACCTGCAGTACATGCTCGCTTGCAGCCCCAAGCTGGAGATCCTAGCCTTCATCACCAACGACGCCTACCCCAACCGTGTCCGCATCGGCAGCCACAGCCTCCGCTGCGTGGTGCTTTGGCATTCATTGGCGGTTGAGGTCGCCGTCATGGCCGCCCCGCACCTCCAGCGGCTCATCATTTACTGCACGTTCCCCACGGTGGCCGGAACGCCCATCAAGGTCAAGATAGGCTATGCTCCTGAGCTCCTCGTGTTCGGCTACTTGGACACGGCCAAACACGTGCTTGAGATCGGCAACACCATCATCAAGGTCCAGTTATTTCTCTTCTCACTTACCGCCGGTCAGCTACACAAATCTTTGCTGAGTTTCATATGATTTAAACTGTCAATTTGATTGCTGCTGCAGGCTGGGGTGACAAAAGTTAGCCCAGTTACAGTGGTTCCAACCGTCAAGGTTTTAGCTCTGAAGGCGCGTTTCAGAGTCGCCGAGGAAGTGAGAGCTTTGCTGAGTTTCTTGAGATGCTTCCCTGAAGTAGAGACCTTACACATCATGGCTGTGAGTTTTCCCCCTGTGACACTTTGCATTCACCATTTGCCTCATCAGAAGCACCGGTTGCTTGCTTGCTGTTCCATTTTACGCTGAATTATTGCGTGCTTTGATGTGCAGTCCGACAATGACATCGACCACTACGATGACCCTGGTGAAGTCAAGCCTAGGGACAAGCTCAATTCCACCTTCCGGCAGGGGGTCGCTCCGATCAAATGCATGCAGTCTCGTTTCAAGAAGCTGGTGTTCGATCAGTTCAGCGGGGGCACGAACCAGGTTGGGTTTCTGAAGATGGTTCTTCGGAAAGCCGTGTTGCTGCAGAAGGTGATAGTCTTACTGGCCGGTCTGGATTCTGTCAAGGCCAGTGAGGCCACCCGGAAACTGTGGCCGGTGGTTTCCAAGAGAAAGTGGGGCAGTAAGGTCATGGACGAAATTTCCTTGGAGGTCCGTGAGCGCGCAGCAGGTCATGTTTGGACTTACAGTGAAGCATCTGATCTTTCTATCAGCGACCCATTTATTTGTTAAGGAATTGATGGAGCTCGTTCGTTTGCTGCTAGAGCATCGTCGTCTGAGTGATGTATATCTTTGGTAAAGGATGTGTTCATTTGCTGCTAGAGCATTATCATTTGAATGACTAAGTTCTTTGTGAAGGGGAGTGATGTAGTGTAGTGTAGTGTAGTGTTAGTTAGTTAGAAGCTGTTGTCGAGTGTTGGAAATTTGGGGTTTTGCAAAGAAGGTTCTGCAAAAGACTTCTCATGACTTTTATATGTAGTTACCTCCACCTTCATGCAATGTGATTTACCTACCATTATTTCTTCATTTGATGTGATTTCCGTGGTCTGTGGATGCGTCTTACACATGTTTGTATCTGCATTGAATGTGAGGAAGTGGTTCCTGCCAGCATATGTCCATTGGTAAGTTCATGGCTAAAGAAGTTGAATGTGTGATATTTCAAATGAAAACTATCATGAACTGAAAGACCGATAAGGGTTGACATTTCACATGATCCACTTCTGTATTTGATGTAACCGTAACAGTTATAAATTGTGTCTCTTCCATAGCAGCTAAGTTTTATTTGGAAGTTTGCATACTCAAACTAAGATTTTTTTTATTCAAATTTCATTCCTCTGTGCTTAACTCTGTGGGCAAACAAGAGCAGAACAATGGTGTGATTTTTGGAGTTGTAGTCGGTGTTGCATTTTTGTAAGTTACTGCTCCCATCCGAGTCTTTGTATGGAGGCAGAAAGGAGAACACTATTCTTGGAGTTAGAAGGTATTTGATATTCCAGGATCACTTCATTTACTTCTCTGTACACAGAGTTATGCTAAGGATCTTTGTTGTGCCTCATTATGCAGAGCTCTACACTAGTTGGAAGAACAAATGTCTTCAGTTATAGTAGCTTAAGGTCAACCACGGAAAATTTTAATTCAAGTAACCTACTTGGTGAAAAAGGATGTGGATCAGTTTACAGGTTCATAAACTATAGCTCTTCTACAAAATTTGTATACAATAGTAGATTTTAATATACCCCTATAAAATAGTTTTGCACCTAAATTGTCAGAATCGCACTTGAAAAAAACCTGCTCATATCCCCAACCGTGCCTGAACATGCAAATAAAAAATCAAAATGTTGTGTTTTTTTCTGCTATATATGCAAGCATGTTGTGCTTGTCGAATCGTTATTGCCGATCCTTTGATAGCACAAGAGCTGAGTATCTAAACTTGTTGAGGAATCCCTTGAACTGATTATCTTGTGAATTTCTTCAGTTCGTTATACAACAATTTAACATGAGCGCTTTTAGATGTGTGACTTGTACTAGAACGGCAACCCCCTATTCTGAATCTATAAATGTAGTACTACGTAATTGTGTACAAGTGTTGCATACATGTTCTTTCTATGCACTCTACTTGTTCCAAAAAAATAAAAATCGATATGTTTAGACATATATATGCACCGGATATGATTATCACCAGCAAGCGAAAGGCAGCAACACATGGCCTCTCCTTCGCCTCGCATCCTGATGACGACAACTAGCAGCACAATCGTGCATGTCATCACCTGCCCTCGTCGATGATGGAGGTGAACAGCGGCGACGGGGTCCCCGTCGGCGGCGTGACATCCCCGGCATGGATGCCCGAAGACTGCTGCGTCGTCGCTGACGACGATGACAAACCGGCTTGGCTGCTCGTGCCTGTGTAGCTGCTGCTCCCTGCCTTGACCTGCCACTCCGTGATGTAGCTGGGCTTGATCACCTCCTCCGCCGACATGTCGGCGTCTCCAGTGAGCATCGACACAACCCTCGACATGGACGGCCGCCTGTGAGGGGACCCCTGGGTGCAGATGAGCGCGACGTGTATCACCCGGAGCACCTCCTCGCTGTTGTATTTCGTGAGCTTGGGGTCCACGAACTCCAGGGGGTTGCCGTTCTCGTACAGGTCCCAGACCTGAAAAGGCATCGAGAGTTTTAGAGGCTACCTTGTGGTTACAAGACATGAGTTCAAGTATAGGAAAAAGCAGAGCACATTGAATTTTGGATTTACATATTCACCAACAGTTGGGGATCATCTGAGTATGCTATTTCAGCTGCAGGTATGACAGCTTAGCACTGTGCAAACACATTTTACAGACATGAAGTAAAATGTACTATGGTATATCAACTTATATGAGCTTGACTTTCTCGACCGCAGTGCAAATTAAAACTGTAGATACACCAGCAAAGCACTGACCAAAGCACAGTTTTGGCTTTCAATGTCCATACCTTTTCAAATATGTATGTTGTCTCTTCCTCGGCCGTAGTGTGATGGTTTGATTCACCAGCAACAGTCTCCAACGCCACCACGCCGAATGCAAACACATCGACCTTCTCAGTCATGTGACCTCTCATGGCGTACTCAGGTGCGAGATAACCACTTGCGAAAGGAAAGCCAACCGATTTTTGTCAGGACATTTGCAAATAAATCTGGCAATACATGGGGCGAGACAAAGATGTACTTACAATGTGCCCGCAACTTTTGTGCTGACATGAGTCTTCTTGTCATCATAAAGCTTGGCGAGCCCAAAATCCGAGATCTTTGGGTTCAGATCAGCATCTAGTAACACATTACTGGCCTTTATGTCCCTGTGCACAATCCGGACGCTCGACTCCTCATGGAGATAAGCTATACCTCTTGCTATGCCTAAGCATATCTCAAATCGGGTTGACCAGTCTAGGCTCAGACCTCCCTTTCCTGAAGATAAATGTCGAGGCTTTAAATCTCTAAAATTAATTTGAACACAGACTCCAGCGCAAAAAATAAAATAAAATTGAACACAGACTCATTGCCAAATCAAACGAAACCATACCAAACAGCGCATGATCAAGGCTTCCATTCTCTAGGCACTCATAAACCAACAACGGTGTCTTGCTCTCGAGGCAGCAACCATACAACTTCACGAGGTTACGGTGTTGCACTCTAGATATCGTTTCTATTTCGGTAGCAAATTCAACTTTCCCCTGACTAGATGATTCAGAGAGCTGCTTCACTGCCACCACTCTTCCATCACTTAATTTACCCTGCAAGGAGATTGCACTTAGCAATTATATAAGGTATTTCATACTCAGAGTTTAACCAAATTTCCGCTAATGAATAGTTGAATACACTTGAAAAAAAATCAATTAACGCACATTTTTTTACTATGTTGTCTAATACAGTTTAGATTAACATGAAGCAAATTAAGAATCATCAAATGCAGAAAATATACTACACAAAACCAACCTTGTAAACTGATCCATATCCTCCTTCGCCAAGTAGGTTACTAGGATTAAAATTTTCTGTGGCTGACCTTAGCTCACTATAGCTGAAGACATTTGGTCTTCCAACTATAGTGTAGAGCTCTGCATAACGAGGCACAGCAAAAATTGTTAGCATAATTATGTGAACAACCAAGTAAATGATGTGAACCTGGAATATCAATTACCTTCTAACTCCAATAACAATTTTCTCCTTTTCTGCCTCCATACAAAGACTCCGGCAAGAGCAGCGAACGCCAAAACTCCAATAGCGACCACTACTCCAGCAATCACACCTTTTTTACTTCTGCTTTTGTTGCCCACAGAGTAACGCACAGTAGGGTTGAAATCTGAAGAGAAATTTACTTAGTTTGAGTAGGCAAAACTTCAATAAAACTTAGCTGTGGTGGAAGAGGCGCAATTTTAAACAGATACGATTATAGCAAATGCAGAAGTGAATCATGTGCAATGTCAACACTTACCATGAGTCATTTAAATACTCATATCCAATAAATACAACAAACTTATTCAGACATGGATTTGTCAGTGAATATATGTAGTCCTTATTGCTAATATCTGCTGGCAAGAACTACTACCTATGATCGAGAAACTTTTTCTAATGGAAATGGTCACATAAACATGGATGTTTCATTTGCAATAATATTTTCAGGCATAAATGTAAAGCATCATGAAAATATGAAGTTTATTTCACAGAAAAGTTCATTTTCTAGTTAGATGTTAAACGCGCCAGTGGTACAAGTGACAAACTTGACAGTGTGCATACTAGGTATGTTCCCGTGATCAGGGGTGGTATACTAGTAGTATACTAGTATGTGTTAGTTGAGTGGACTTCAAAACGGCACCGTGGACAGTATTATAACTGCAGTGTAGAACAAAGAAGTTCTAGTTAAGGTTCGTACTTGGGGTTGCGCTCAAAGCCGATATTGCAGGCCCGTAGTAGCCTTGAGTAGGAATGCAGCAAGTACCCTTGCCAGCCCAGAAGAGATGAATCTCAAGGAAGTTTTTTACCACAGGAACAACATACTGCTTCTTTACAACAACGTAAGATTTCCCTCCTGCAGCCTTTCTTATGTCGAAATTCTGCTCCTTGCGCTCTCCCTATACATATATAAATCAAAAGGATGTATTGATCACAGTATATGAGCTAACAGTATCAGATACCAGAGAAATTAAAGCTTCTAAGCAACCTGGAGATAGATATCAAAGACTCTCCTGCCTCTGCTTTTCCAAGCCTGTAGGTCAGGGGAGTCAAACTCTGCAAACTGAAGTGTCACTGTGTAGTTTCCATTCTCGAGTCCAATGCCATAGTATCTCAAAGATGATGGTGACATCCTTGCTGTTTGGAACAGTCCAGAATCTAGCGTGTTCTGAAATTGGCGTGAACTGTAGATTATGTAACTTCCGTTGGGTGGGTCCATGAATCTTCCACTGCTGCTAATACCCCATATAGGTGCACCCCCAACATAATAAGATGCAGCACCAAGATTGGCATTATCAGCCTGATACATCAAATTGTCTGAGCCTGATATGGTTCTACTACCTCCACAGTCCACCGCTAAGGAGGAAGCTGCATGCATGTAAGTTACAAATCAGTAGGCCTTACTTGGGAATCTGCAATTATGGGTCTGATATTACTGTTGTAGATTAGAAAAAAGCAAAGAATTGAAGGCTTACACTGCGGAGATCCGAGAAAACAAGGGGTATTTCGTTGAAGACAATTCAACCCCCATGGCAGAACACTGCATTGACAAGAGTGAATATTTTCAATTCCACTTACAAGCTCAGATGGATGCTTCCTTTTTCAGAAAACACACTGAAATGAATAATTGTGCCTACATGAATTTTGGTAGGATTAGATGATGTTGAAATATATAGCCTGCCCTCTCCATCTGTTCCGACTTTTGGTTTTACTGATTGGAGCATGAAACTTAGTATATTTAATAAAAACATTTGCGGCACATTTGTGGCCTTCATCGATCCGACATCTTGTTTAGCCTAGACGTGAGGCAAGATTGTTGAAATATAGAAGGCCTGGGCCTGCCCCTTCATCACTTCTGACTTTTGGTTCTAATTGTTGGTGCTTGAATCTTAATATGGTATTAGAGCAGAGGTCTTGTGTTTAAGTCTTGGCTTTCACAATTTAATACAAAATTGGTTACCCTTTTTCTTAGGCCTTATCGAGCTACACATGAGAGGGGCGTTGAAGTATATGTGTATTTTCCAACCTTCCCCATAAATTCAGACTTTTGGTTCTACTGGTTGTTGCATGAAACTTAATAGATAAATGCAGCAATTACCTGTCATTGGAGCTATCCATCACAAAGTCGTTTGCCACCAAATTCCTAAGCACAACACACGAAACATGGGGTGAAAGTTAGATTTTGTTGCTTAGTTCAATCAGAGCGGATATGAATGTTTAATCAATAAAAATCATGAAGCGTACAATGACTGGTTTTTCTGGGTAACCCAAGAAGGAAATCTTCCTGAGAGATGGTTGTACGAAAAATCTCTGCAAACGAACACAATAAAGTTAGTAATAAGATCGAGACATATTTTTGTCACAGAGACAAATGCGAAGTGGAATTCAAGGATCATCGGTCATACAAATTGGTAAGTAGTGGAGTTTTCGTGGCTGGTAGACTTCCTGAAAGGCTATTATTCCCAAGAAATCTGATTCAAACATATATTTGAAGGAGGATATGCAAAGATCAGAAAACATGATTCTAAAAAGACATTATGAGAAAACATTATTGAGTAATTCTTACAGAAAATTAAGCGAAGGAAGATTAAAGATTGATTGAGGCATTTGGCCTGTGATATTATTAAAGCTCAGATCCCTGCACCAACGGAACAAGGAGTATTAGAAAACACAGTACCACACTTTTGAAACTATACCGTAGCAGAAAGTTGCCATTTGACTCTGGTTTTTCTGATAAGGAAATGCTTACAGTAAAGTTAAATTTACAAATTTGGAGAATTCAACCGACGCAAGTGTATCAGATATCTTGCTATTCCTCAATACTCTGCAGGTCAAATAGTTGAATGTTCAGATTTTAAACCAACATGGAAAGTAAAGTGGAGAGCATGTGCCATACAAATCACCCAAAGATGTCATGTTTCCGACGAACGCCATTGAAGAGCTTCCATTTGCAATATCGCCTATTCTCCTGTTGCATTCAGACAATGAATGTGTGCATTAATGCAATAAGCTTATCTATTCAATAAGAATACAATTACTGTAACTGAAACTACTCGAAACTTACAGGCTCGTCAACTTAATGAGATTAGAAAGACTTCTGGGAATCGGTCCTTGAAAAGAGTTCCCTTGGAGCCTCCTAAAATATCATACATGTTTTGTTGGTAAGGAAGTAATGAAAATCAGTTTATAGACTTATTAGAAAGATTTCTGGTAAGGAAGTATTTGCCTACCATTTATGCTAAGAAAAAAGTTTGAGAAACATTAACATTTAGTAGGAGTAGAACATATATCTTACAGTTGGGTCATGTTGGTCAAGCTCCCAAGATAATCAGGTATCTGCCCGGTGAAATTGTTGTCTGATGCCCACCTGGATGTACGATGACAAGAGTGTCCAAGATTATTGGTTGAAAGTTGAAACCTTAGTATGAATTACACTGATATTGTTTTGCAACATTACAAGGTTGACAGGTTCGTAAGCTGGGACAGTGTCGCTGGTAGAGGACCACTGAAGTCATTACTATCAATGTACCTACATTCCGAAAATATACATCATTTTCCATTGAAGCAGATGACTGTCAATCTGAACAATGCAGAGAACACTGATGATCTCACAAAGGTAGGACGTGTGCAGAGGGCAAAGTACAGTAACCAAATAGATTACTTACAGCTGCTGAAGTTTTGTCAATTTTCCCAACTCATCTGGAAGTGAGCCATTAAAATGATTTGAGCCCAATGCACTGAAAGCATAAGATAATCTAGATCAACTCTACAGAAATCTTAAAAAGGAAGTGCTCAAGTGCCACTGAATCCATTTTACAAGTCTAAATTATGCTCAATATTTGATGAGAAAGACTCTCTCTTTTATTGAGTTTTCTATTCCAACTGTTTTCAATTTGCATGAGCAGGAAGACATATGGAAGAATATACTCTCCCTACTTAGCCCAGGTGTTGCTATGGTGTCTAGGCAAACTTCAAGCCCACAATATGGAACCAAATTAGAAGATATCAGTGCTTAAAATTAATCATAGGAAGATAATAACGGATCTTACAGTGATACGAGATCTGTAAGATTGAAAAGCTCCTTTGGCACAGGTCCAGATAATGCATTGGTGCCCACGGTTCTTGGGATATTGGAGGAAAATGATGTAAGATTGGTTCAAATGAAGACGTGTAATGCAAAAATGTTTTTGAGTTCAGAGCCTTACATGTACTTCAGAGCAGTGAGTTCGCCGATGAACGCTGGCAATGGGCCGGTCAAGCTGTTTTTCCTGAAGTCCCTGAGACGACATGATCAGAGACCAACAACGTTAGTTACATGCATCTTACATGGTTCGGGCGATTCAGAACTTTACAACAAGTCAAGGTATTGTATTGATCTTCAGTGTTCATCGCAAATGGAAATCAGTAACTCGGCACGAATTTGATGAACAGTACAACAATTTTGATGTTTTGTGGTTATAAAGCTTGTCATGATTTTCACCTATAACGACTGAAACTGGGAATATTTGTGGGGGCAAAAAGCTAGGGCGGCGGCTACATCTGGAACAATCGACTGTAATATTCTGAACTCTGACTATTAGTATGTGATTTATACTCCGAAATATAGCTTGGCGCGATGGAGCTGGTCTGCTCCACTGACATGTGATGATGTGAAGAGAACGTACCTCCGTTAACAGATACAGTACACCGGCGGCACACTGGGGCCACCCTACTGCGTGTGAAGTTTAAAATCTAACCAGCAGCAACGGAGACGCCATTCAGGCGGGCGGGGAGGCAAGCGCCACGCACGCGCACTGCGCCCTGGAAGAGAGCTGGAGCGCGCCCGGCGGCGGCGGGCCGGCGGCCAACCTCTCCGGCATTTTGGTGGTGGAATGGAAGAAGCCGAGCGGCGGCCGGCGGGCCACGAGGGTTTGCAAATGGGCCGTCCGAAAACTATACGCCGGAAGACTGCACTGCGGCTGAACTGAACTGAAGAAAGCATCGACTCACTGGACCCGGCCCAGCAGTTATCTACAGCGAGAGTTTTTCTAATCCCTGTACATTTCCGCAAGAAAACTATACTCCCAAAAAGAATTATACATATACCTTTGTCCGATTAAAAAAGTATATATAAATTTGGTCAGAAATTAAACCTAAAAAATTTCATAGCATAAATATATAGTGATTTCTATAATATTTATGTTTTCCTTATATTTTCTATTTTTTCCATTCCATTTTTTCTTGATTTTTGTTGGTTATTTGTGTTGAATGACCTCGCACGTGTGAGAAACCACCCACATGTCAGTGATTTCAACATCAAAGTGTTTTAATTGGAGCACAAATACCAAATCTAGACGGGTCCATAAGTTTTTTTTTTTGAAGTGAAGGTGGGAATTTTATTACTTAAATAACAATGTTACAATCAGCAACCAAAAGGTTTGCTATAGCGTCTGGAGCATCATGTACCACAGGTAGGTGACGAGGCGTGAGCTCGGCAAATCCCTGAGTTGTGTACCCCGGGTTGATTGAGGGGAGAGAGATGAGCGCTGGTGATCACGACGGCTGACAAGCAAGACGTTTACCCAGGTTCAGGCTCCCGGAGGATAACACCCTACTTCCTGCTTGTCTGGTTATTGATGGTGAGTTGTGGCTACAATGGCGAGATGGCAATCTCGCTAGGGTTCGTGTGGCGGCTATGAGCGTACCCTAGACGAAGGACCCTCCTAGCCTTTATATGGTAGGCTAGGTCTCAGGTGAACGGTGCCGATGGCGCTTACAAGCATGGCTGGGGTCGCATGACCTAGCGTCGACTATCTTGGGCCGCACGTCGTCCTCCTTGGGCCTTCCTTGGGCCCTCGTCATAGGCTGATGGGCTTGGCGTGACCCAGGTATCCCCACCGTGGGGTAGTCGAAGAGTGACCCCACGACAGGAGCCCCCGAGTGCTTAGTCGAATCGTAGAGTCGGGTAAAGGACTCCTTCCTCCTGGGCACGCCGTCGGGTTCCTGAAAGAAATGAGTAAAATTGGTCGACTCCGGCCGTTCAGGGCTTATGGAGGATTCCTTAGTCGAACTGTCACTTCCAGGGTAAAATACTGTGAGTACAGCCTTAGTCGGTGATTTTTCGACTGCTATTGTTCTGAGTCACTCGGGAGCGCGAACAGCGCTCCCGATGGGAGTAGCCCCCGAGATTAAGCTGAATTGCTTGCAATTGAGGTTAAACTCAATTTTTCTTCAGTCGAAAAGCCTGCTCCCGATGGGAGTAAAGAGGGACTCGACTTGGAGTCGCGACTGGCTTTGTGTGACTTACTGTGTATTCGGCCGGTTTGGCTTACTGCGCGAGTTTGTTCAGCATTTGGAGCTTACTAAACGCTCTTGCACTCGAATGAAATGTTCGAGTTCTCAATCAGCTCGTTGGCTTACTGTACGAACTTATTCAGCTCTGAGAGCTTACTGAATCTTCTTGCACTCGAATGAACTGTTCGAGTTCTCCATCAGCCCGTTGGCTTACTTCCTACGCCTTCGTGGTTGACGTCAGTGCTGACGTTTTTGATGCACTCTGTGTCCGATGGGACGTGACAGTGCGGTCCCACTGTCAGTATTGACTGGAGACAGCGGTTGCCGCTTTTTTCTGACCGTTGGGCGCGGTGTGATGATGGCGCCTTGATTCCCGCGCGTAGTGGGCGGCGTGGCCGCGACGGTTGCTATCTCCGCGCGACACGTGGACGGTCAGACGCTGTTGCGGAGAGCGGTTTCAGCAGGGATGGCCAGGATTGACTGACCGCGCGGTATATAATTTTCACCGCGGCGGTGAACAGTTCATCCATCCCCATTCCTTCATCGTCTCCACTGCTTCTGTTCCGCCATTGTTGCGCTGCGTGCTCTCTGTCAGCTTCTAGTCTCCACCCTCCATGAGCAAGGCCGCGATGAAGAGGGGAAGGCTGCTGCTGGCGCCGTCGCCGCCGCCGAGGCGAGCGTGATGAAGAAGCCCGACGGCGACTGGGTCAAATCGTCGGTGAAGAAGGCCGACCTCGAGGCCCTCCCGCGCAGGGGCTGCTGCCGCCGGCGATAAGGCGACGGTGCGCGCTCCGGGAAAGAGGTATTCCCCGCTCCTCGCGAGGGGGAACGCGTTGCTTCGTGGATTTCCTTCCGCGGGGTTTCGGGTTCCCCCTCCACGATTTCGTCCGTGGTCTCTTGTATGCTTATGGGATTCAGATCCACGATCTGACTCCCAATAGCGTCTTGAGCATCGCGAGCTATTTCGTGCTCTGCGAGTGCTTCCTGGGAATCGCCCCCAACTGGCTGCTGTGGAAGTCGCTATTCCTCGTCAGGAGGAACGTGGGGAAGAGCAAGCAGTGTACCCAGTCGGCGGCTTCGGCATCCAGGTGCGTGGCGACACCTCCTACTTCCAGATGAAGAAGTCCGACTCCGTCCAGGGCTGGCGGAAGAAGTGGTTCTACATCAGGTGCGACCAAGCAGGGCTTCCTGAATTCGCGGCTGATCGCGAGTTGCGGAAGACGAACGCGTGGGCGCACCCGCTGTCGAAGGAGGACAGGGAAGCGACTCAGCCCTTGCTGACGCTACTTCGTGGCCTTCTGAAGAGTCTTGGGCGCGAGACAGGTGGAATTCACCTCATCGCCACCTTCTTCAGGCTTCGGGTGCAGCCGCTCCGCAGTCGCGTCCACCCATGTGGGCGCGTGAGGATGCTGGCAATGAGCTTGATGATGACGCAGTCGAGTCGAAGGTGAGGAGCATCACTAGTCTCCGAGCCGCTGACCCGTGCAACGTCAAGTGCCCAGTCGAGCCATATGGGCCTAGTAACCTGTGCCTGAGGTGAGCTTCGTTTGCTTTGTCTTGTATCTTCTTCTGTCGAATCCTTTTGCTTACTCGAACGCTTCATTTGCTGACAGGGTCGTTCGAGCTACGTCAGTCTCCCTCCGTTGATGGAGAATGGACCTCATGAAGAGGCAGAGTTCCCTGAGGACGAGGTTGATGACGATGAAGTTCCCTCCGCCACCTCTCCGAGTGAAGAGTTGGAGGAGGATGATGAAGACGAGGAGCCGCTGCGGAAGCGGCAGAGGCGAAAGGGTGGCGACTCTGGTTCTGCCTCGTCGCCTGTGAAGGAGGCGGGTGTGAACGAGGAAGAGACGAGCGAGTCCTCTTCGGGTGCTAGGCACCCGAGTGACCTGGCTGAACCTTTGGTCGTGCCTCCACTCGGCTCTGCACCGCCGACCGAGTTCGCGAGGATGGCCTCCGTCTCCTTGGGAAGTGAAGATGATGATGTCGTCAGGTTAGTCGCATAACCTTGCTTTGTTTTTGTCGAGTGTGCTTTTTCACTTGCGGGTCCTTGAATTGAGTTTTCTTGTCACAGCGACCGTACTGGCGCTGCTGTTTCTTCCCCTCGTGAGATGGAGCACACTTCTGCTCCCATGATCGAGCAGACTGCGAGGACGACCGGAGAGGAGGCTCTGGCGGGTGACGTTTTGGCCTTGAAGGCTTCGACCTCCGCCATGCCAGAGAGGTCTGCTGATGCGACTCCGGTTGACGCTGGGCTGCTTGAGCATGTAAGTGTTCTTCGACTCCTTCTGCAAGATCTGTATCGGGTGCGCGTACAGCGCTCCCGATGGGAGTAGCCCCCGAAGATGCGCGTGACTAGAATAGTCGGGCGCAGATTGATGTCTTGTGTTTCCTGCAGCCATTTTATCGCCAGCAGATGGAGGGAGCCGCAGCCTTCGTTCGCATGGAGCAGGAGAGGGATCAGCTCCGCACTGCTCTGGAGCAAGCGAATAGTAAGTGTGAACCCTTGTGTTCGAGGGGTGCTTCGACTGCCTTTATTGCTAACTTTGCTCCGTTGATCCGTAGGCGAGAAGGAGAGCATGAAGACGCGGGTCGCGGAGCTGGAGAAAT
Source organism: Poa pratensis (assembly GCA_947311845.1). Lineage (NCBI taxonomy): Eukaryota > Viridiplantae > Streptophyta > Magnoliopsida > Poales > Poaceae > Poa > Poa pratensis. Next base: position 16,545,658 of record CAMZMU010000050.1, on the reverse strand, counting down.
CGCTGGGTGAAGCCCAAGAGCGGGAACAAGCTCGGGCTGATCTGGAGAAGACCCAGGTCGACCGCTTGCTCGCACTCGCAGATGTTGTTGGAAGTAAGTTTTTCGGCTCAGTGCCTACTTTGCCTTTTTTCGACTTTGACGTCTTACGGGTGTGGATTTCTTTTGAACAGAGACTTGCGGAGGTGCTCCTCCAGAAGGGACTTCCAGCGAGAGTGTCGGTTTGGCGGAGGCTGTTGGCTTCGTCGACCGCGTCTGCGCGTATGCATCGGCAGCGCTGCAGCAGTCGACGGCGGCACTGCAGAAGTCGACGGAGGCCTTAGCGACTGTGCACCGGAATATCTTTCCCAACAAGCCACCACCAGCTGCTGTTGACGCACTCGCGGCTCCATTCGAAGGCAATTCGAATGTCCTGGCGGACTTCACGCGCGCGCAGACGGTACGCGGCTCAGAGCTCACTTTCCAGCTGCTTCTTGGTCACCAAGTCGTAGGCGATTTTGAGAAGGTTGTCAGCGACTTCCCTCGAAGCCTGATGGCAAACCGCGTCCCTTAGCGGGTGAAGGTGCAGGCGAGCCAGCTTGCGAAGTTGTCGCCACCTTCGAGAAGAGGATTGCCAAGCTGCAGAGTTGGCTGCTGCTAGGAAGAGCCGTTCCCAGTCGGAGTCTGTAGTGTAGACTTTTTCCTTTTAGGACTATGCTTCTGCTTTTGGGCTTGAGTCTGTAATGCACTTTATATTGTGCGAGTGAACATGCTGATGATGAAATGTGAATTCGCTCCCTCGGGGGTGCAGTCGCCGAGTCTTTTTTGATATCTGGCTTGGATGAATTATGTTGATTCTTTTCCTGGCTTGACGCTGTCAATTCTTGGCAGTCTGATATGGGCGAAGCTCCTGACGTTGCTGGAACGACTGGCGCGGACGATGAGGAGGACACCACTTCGGCTGCGCCTACTCGTCGCCGCCGTCAAGCTCCTCCAGCTCCTGTGCGAAGCGTAAATGACCAGAGAGTGATCACCTTCATGAGGAACAAGGTGGTTGAGCTCGAGTCGAAGCTGAAGAGTGCTGAGTTGGAGCTGGAGCGATTGAGGTCGCGGCCCGTTGCGCCGTTCTCCCAGCGTGAAGAGTTTCTGCTTGGCGAGATGGACTTGATCAGTCGACAGCTGCAAGGTTGGCCTTCTAGCGTTTTTGCTTCGGCTTCTGTGTCTTCCTGCTATGCTTAATGCTTGGCCTTGATGCAGATGTGAACTCTGACTTGAAGGCTGAGCAGCTTCGAGTGGACGAGCGAGTAGAGAAAGAGGCCGCCGGTGACTCACCCGAAGCGCGCCAGTTTTGGTCGAACAAATCCAGAGGTAGTGTACTGGCACGAATGCTGGATCGCACCTGGCGGGCTGCTGTGCTCTTGGAAGGTTGCAGAAAAACCCTCTGGCAGATCAACAAGGTGTACTTTCCTCACAACGAGCAGCCGAATGGACTGACTGCGCTTCTGGAGAGGTTCCGTGAAGGCAGTGCGTTGAAGGAAGTCGTGCACGCTCAACTTGTTGCCGGGGCGAACGTGGCGTTGGCATACGTTCGACTGCACCGGCCTAATCTTCCATTGCACAAGGTGCTTGACGGCTTGCCTGGAGAGGGTGACTATGCCGATACTCTTGCGGCTGCGCGCCAGATGATTCAGCAGGTCCAGAACTTTAGCGAGCACCTTGTAGGGCCACTTGATGCGCCAAAGGGCGAGCCTGTAGAATAAGAGCAGTAGAGTGCTGTTGCATAGCGTTAGCTTGTAAAAGAAATTTTTCCAAGTGGAAATATGAGTGTATGTATGTCGAGGTGGGGGTAGCCCCCGAGTTAGTAAATTGTATCTTGTAGACCTCTGTAAACCTGTATGGCGCAGCCCCCGAGCGGATCGAGTGCGGCCTAGGATTTTGAATTAGACCTGTGCGGCGCAGCCCCCGAGTGCTTCGAGTGCAGCCGAGGTGTATCGAGTCAGACTTGTGCGGCGCAGCCCCCGAGTGCGTCGGGTGCGGCCTAGTACTTTGACTTGGACCTGTGCGGCGCAGCCCCCGGTGCTTCGGGTGACGTCCAAAGTTTTGCGAGTGACCTGTATGGCGCAGCCCCCGAGTGCTTCGGGTGGCGACCTAGGTTTTCGAGTTGGACCTGTATGGCGCAGCCCCCGAGTGCGTCGGGTGCGGCCTAGGTTTGACTTAGACCTGTGCGGCGCAGCCCCCGAGTGCTTCGGGTGACGGCCAAGGATTTTGCGAGTGACCTGTATGGCGCAGCCCCCGAGTGCGTCGGGTGCGGCCTAGGTTGACTTAGACCTGTGCGGCGCAGCCCCGAGTGCTTCGGGTGGCGGCCTAGGTTTTTGAGTTGAACCTGTATGGCGCAGCCCCCGAGTGCGTCGGGTGACGGCCTAGGTTGACTTAGACCTGTGCGGCGCAGCCCCCGAGTGCTTCGGGTGGCGGCCTAGGTTTTTGAGTTGAACCTGTATGGCGCAGCCCCCGAGTGCGTCGGGTGACGGCCTAGGTTTATGTTGCTTTTTGACTAAAAAGTAAAGGGGAGAGCTTGTTCCACAAATCACTTCATTGATTTTTGCGAGCAGGCCGCCTCATTAAAACCCTTCCAGTCCCCTCAGGTACCCTGGTAAGGGAAAGAGTGCGTCTGGAACCTGCCGCTTCTTGAGATAGTACACTTTGTTACAAGGGGGAGTCGATTAGGCGTAGAAGCGGCGCAGTTGCGCCACGTTCCACGGGTTGCTGCAGACTGTCCCTGTCTTCGAGTCCTTCAGGCGGTAAGCTCCGCCGCCAATTGCCTCTGTCACGATGTATGGACCTTCCCACGGGGAGGCTAGTTTGTGCACCTTCTTCTGTTTGAGGCGGAGGACAAGGTCTCCGGGACGAACGCTCTGGGCCGCAGTCGCCGTCCGTGATAGTTGCGTAAGTCTTGCTGATATACGGCTGTGCGGGTAAGGGCGATGTCGCGTGCTTCGTCCAGGGTATCCATGTCGTCCTCGAGTGCTTCTTCTGCCTCGGACTCGTCGTAGGCCACCACTCGGGGTGCATCGAACTTGATGTCGCATGGCATGACTGCTTCTGCGCCGTAGACCATGAAGAATGGCGTGTACTGAGTGGATCTGTTTGGCGTAGTGCGCAGGCTCCACAGCACAGACGGCAGCTCCTCACCCAGGCGCCTGCGGCGCGCTTCAATGGTACTCGCAGGCGCTTCTTGATGCCCTTGCAGACTAAACCATTGGACTTTTCGACTTGCCCGTTGGACTGCGGGTGCGAGACGCGTAGTTGAGTTGATGCCTTGCTCGGAGCAGAAGTCCTTGAACTCTTCGGCTGTGAAGTTCGTGCCGTTGTCGGTGATGATGCTGTGTGGCACTCCGAACCTGAAGATGATCGACCTAATGAAGTTAACTGCCGAGGAGGCAGTCGAACTTGTGATAGGCACGGCTTCGATCCACTTCGTGAACTTGTCGACTGCCACCAGAGATGCGTGTGTCCTCCTGGCGAGGACTTCTTGAGTGGACCCACCATGTCGAGCCCCCATTGAGCGAAGGGCCAGGCAAGTGGGATGGTATTTAGTGCTGAAGCTGGTGCGTGCGGCTTGTTGGCGAACTCCTGGCAGCCGAGACATTTCCTCACGAGTCCTTCTGCGTCTTGCATTGTGGTGGGCCAGTAGAATCCGGCTCGTAAAGCTTTGGCCACTAAGGCTCAACTGCTGGCGTGGTGCCCGCAGATGCCAGCGTGGATCTCGAGTAAGATGGCTTAACCGTCGACTGGGTCGACGCACCTTTGGAGTACTCCTGAGATGCTTCGCTTGTATAGCTCCCCCTTGATGATGGTGAAGCCTTTCGAGCGGCGAATAATGCGCTTGGCTTCGACTGAGTTGACTGGCAGTCTCTGGTGCAGCATGTACGCCAGATATGGGCTCGTCCAGGTGGGCTCGATGAGCAGAACCTCCATTGGCTCCTTCTCTTTGCCTGGCGGGTCGGCGGTGCTCGTTGATGGTGTGGAGGATCCGGGCGTGGGTCGAAGTTTGACAGACCGCTGCGTGATGCGCTCAAGGAAGACGCCGGGTGGCACCTGCGCCTTGTCTGAGCCCAGGTTGGCGAGGGCATCGGCTTCCTCGTTGCTTTCGCGGCCGATGTGCCGCAACTCGCAGCCGTCGAAGGTGCCCTCCAGCTGGTTGTACAGGTCTCTGTAGGTGATCATGTTGTCGGCGATGGCATCACATGCCTTCATGGTTTGCTGCACGACGAGGTAGGAGTCGCCGTAGATCATGAGGTGAGTGGCGCCGCAGTTCTTGGCCATTCGCATGCCATGGATTAGGGTTTCGTACTCAGCCTCGTAGTTGGAGGGTGTTGGGAAGTCCATCTGTAGCACGTACTTCAGCTTGTCGCCTTTGGGGGAGATGAGGATGACTCCTGCCCCGGCTGATCTGAACTTTTTGGAGCCGTCGAAGTACATTGTCCATGCGTTGGACAGGTCGGGGACATCTGGTAGCTGGGCCTCTATCCACTCGGTGGTGAATTCTGGGAGCACTTGGGCCTTGATTGACTTCGGGTGAGCGTATTTCAGCCCCCAGGGTCCTAGCTCGACGACCCACTTAGCGACTCGTCCTGTCGCGCATTGGTTGGTCAGGATGTCGGAGAGCCCGGAGGAGCTTACCACCGTGATCGGGTGCTCGGAGAAGTAATGGATTACTTTCCTTGAAGTCATGAAAACTCCGTAGGCCAGCTTCTGGTAGTGCGGGTAGCGCTGCTTGGACAGGGTCAACACCTCGCTAAGGTAGTAGACGGGTCGCTGAACAGGGTAACTGTGTCCTTCTTCTTCTCGTTCGACTACGAGTACCGTGCTGACCACCCTGTTTGTGGCTGACACGTAGAGGTATAGCGGCTCGTTCTCCAGTGGAGCCACCAGTACTGGGGAAGTCATGAGTGTTTTCTTGAGTTGGTCGAACGCGACTTGCGCTTCTTCTGTCCACTCGAACTTGTCTGTCTTTTTCATCAGTTGGTAGAAAGGCAGGGCCTTTTCTCCCAACTTACTTATGAACCGGCTGAGAGCCGCGACTTGGCCGGCTAGGCGTTGCACCTCGTGAAGCTTGGTCGGTGCTGGCATTGCGAGTATGTTTTGCACCTTCTCAGGGTTTGCTTCGATTCCTCTTGCAGAGACGAGGTACCCGCAGTTCCCCGGCTGGCACGCCGAAGACGCACTTGTCTGGGTTCAGCTTGATCTGGTACTCGTCGAGGGCGGCGAAGACCTTGCAGAGGTCGGCGATGAGGGTGTCCTCCTTGCGGGTGGTGACGACGATGTCGTCGACGTAGACTTGGACGATCTGTCCGATGAGCCCTTTGAGGCATGCTTGCATTGTGCGCTGGTACGTGGCACCAGCGTTCTTCAACCCGAAGGGCATCGTCTGGTAGCAGAAAACGCCGTCGGTGTGATGAATGCTGTCTTCTCCTCATCGTCGACGTTCAGTCTGATCTGCTGGTAACCTGAGTAGGCGTCCAGGAAGGACAGGCGTTCGCAGCCTGCAGTCGAGTCGATGATCTGATCTATCCGCGGGAGCGGGAAATGGTCCTTGAGGCAGCATTTGTTGAGGGCGGTGAAGTCGACGCACATGCGGAGCTTCTTCGTCTTCTTCTTCTCCACTAAGACTGGGTTGGCGACCCAGTCCGAGTCTTGATCTCTCGGATGAACTTGGCATTCAACAGTCGATCGATTTCTCTGCTGATTTCGTCTCGCTTGGGCCCGGAAAAGCGTCGCATGGCCTGTTTGACGGGTCTGGCGTCCTTGTGGACCTTTAAGGAGTGCTCGGCGAGGTTCCTAGGTATTCCTGGCATGTCAGAGGGTTGCCATGCGAAGATTCTCCAGTTCTCACGTAGAAACTCGACGAGCGCGCCTTCCTATGCGGGAGTCAGACTCGACGATACTTTGACCGTCTTGCTGGCGTCAGTCGGGTGGACCTGATGGGTCGTTGTGTCGTCAGCCGCGTTGAAGGCAACGTCCTTGGCTGGTTTCTTGCGGGCTGGGAAGATGGTCTTGTCCTTGTCGACTGCCATTGCCTCGAAGTGCTCTTCGACTCCGAAGAATTCGGAGATCTTGCTGAACTCGCGGTCGCAGCTATTGGAGCGGTCGAAGTCGCCGTGCACCGTGATGACGCCCTTGGGTCCAGGCATCTTGAGCATGAGGTAGGCGTAGTGAGGTACTGCCATGAATCTGGCGAAGGTTGGGCGCCCGAGTATCGCGTGGTACTGCGACTTCCAGTCGACTACCTCGAAGTCGATCGACTCCCTCTTGAAGTTTTTGGGTGTGCCGAAGATGACGTCGAGTGTGATCGTTCCCATGGGCGTGACTGCTTGCCCTAGTACTATGCCATGGAAGGTGGTCTCTGATGCCGCCAAGTCCGTCGTTGGTCTGTTTATCCTTCTGAGGGTGTCGGCAAAGATGATGTTAATGCCACTGCCTCCATCCATGAACACCTTTTTCAGGGTGTAATCTCCGATCAGAGCTTCGACTAGCAGAGCGGCGTGCCCGGGTCGTGGTACTGCAGGCGGATGATCTGCTCTGGAGAAAGTGATTGGTGTCTCTGACCCTCTCAGGTAGTCGGGTACTGCAGGTGGACAGGTGATGGCTTGGAAAACCTGGCGAGTGATAATCTTCTGGTCCTATTTGAGGGGCGCCCCTTCTGTATCATGTTGAGTTGTCCGCGTGCCGCTGGATATGCGTCCTGTATTACCGGTGGGCATCTTGCTGCGGCTGCTGCTGCTGCTGCAGAAAGGCTCCCGCCGCCTGTGCTGGATTGGCGACTGCGGGTGCTGCCTGGATGGCTAGCTGCGCGGCTGGCTGCGCTGCGGGTGCTGGAGTGACTATCTTCTGCATGGCTTCGTATATTTTGCGTGCCTTTCGACAGTCCTTCAACAGGTGGTTGGATCCCCACTTGCCCGTTTCCGGGTTCCTGAACATGTGGTGTGTCGTGGTGGGATCACGGCAGATGCCATGGGTATGGCTTAGTTGGGGCCGAACGGTCGTTGGGGGAATCCGGGGAGGGTTTATGCACTCAAGACGTGCACAAGCAAGAACATGCAAGAAACCACAAGAACATGAACAAGAAACCAAGAAAGCCAAGAACACAAAAGACACCACGATGTACCCAGGTTCGGGGCCTTCGTGAGGAAGTAAAACCCCTACTCCTGCCTTGCCTCTCTCAATATATCAGTGTGGTTCTCAGTACAAGGTGCTCCTCGAGCTGTATGTTGCTACCAAAGTGAGAGCTCGAGGTAGAAGGTGAAACTACGAAGGGGGAAATGAGCTAGGGTTTGTGCCTCTCTCTCTCTGGAGGTAGAGAAGCCGCATATATACACAGGCCGAAGTACATTTTTACCCCTGCCTACAACTGACAATGGCATGGCCAAAAGGTAGAAGACAAGCCTCTGCCTCCTGCCAGCCCAACGGCCGGACTGTCAGGCCAGCCAGGCCTAGCTTTCCTCTTCGGTCATACTTCAGTAGCCTGCCGAGGTCTAGCCTGTAGACCTTTCCCGAAATGGCCAAGTCAGCTCCTAGGCCCCCGAGCTTCCGGGAATCCCGTGGACGGACCTCGCCGTCCTCTGAAGCCTCGGGCTACGAGCTCTGCGGCACCCGTGACCTCTCTGACATGCCTCGATCCTTGCTGCCAACCTCGGATAACACTCCTGATCATATACCTCGGTGGAGAATATCTTATTCCTGTGGTAGCTAGCTGACTGCCCCGAGGTTGATACCTCGGAGGATATACCTCGGAAAGTATACCTCGGACGTACACCTTACGTCGGATGACGCCTCCTGCGTCCTTGCTCAATCGTTCCCTCGGACAGCTTACTGCCTTAACCTTACATGTCTTTACCTCATCATTACCCTACCCGGGGGTAACCCCCCGACAGTAGTCCCCGAAGCTGATGTGGTCTCGCAGCCTCGGATGAAAGGCCGCATCAGGTTCAACCCGAAACCACATGCGCTACAATGTTTTGCAGGTTACCGAACCAATACCCGAGAAATCCATCGGTCTGTTCCTCGGGCCATGCTTTTTCCGAGGTATCCGCCGAGATCTCGGACGTCAACCCCTCGATTTCTGCATCCTTACTGACTTCGGTCAGAGAACACTGTTCACGTGTCCCATCCGTCACTTCCTGGTCCACGATAGTCAAAGCACTCGAGTGCTTTCCACCACGCGGCCCACGTCAGCGGAGGTTTCCCGCTTGCGCCGCTTCGCGCTCCAGTAACCGCGCCGCACGACGGTTTGCCTCCTGCAACCGATCCTGTGGCCTGCTCGCCCACCGCTATCTTCGTGCCACGTGGGCCATTGTGCACAAACGATCCCACTCGCCGCTCCGATAACCGCGCGGTAGTGCGCAGTTACCGCCCGCGGTTATAAATACGGGCCCAGGGCAGTGCTTCCCTCTTCTTCCTCATTCACTCGCCGTCTCGCCTCCATCGCCACCAGCGCCGCCGCTTCCGGTTGAGAAGAAACGCGTTCCAGCCGCCGCCGACGAGCAGCTCCTTCGTCGCCGCTGCGACCGCGTCACCGGCGCCGCCCTTCAGCACCTCGTTTTCACGGTATGTACTCCCTTTCTTGATACCCTAGGCATTGCCCTAGGTTTCTTCCTCTTCGCGCTTTGGTTCTTCATATGTTCTTGAATAAAATTCTATTTACCTCCTCCGGTAGATCTTACTCGCATACTTTTTTGGGTAGAAATGAGTTTCATACCTCGGACAGACGTTCGCCTAGCATATATGTGCCTCTATGTACATTAGATAGCCGTCCAACTCCTCCTGAGTTAGCCAGATATAGCCTTAGATTCCAGATTTACTTTTTCCTTTGCTAAACTTCTGTGCATTCTCTGCAGATTGATTCTGCCGAGATGTCTCCTCCTGAGACTTCGGAACAAACCGAGGTTCCAGACCTCGAACTGGAGGTCGGAGAACGAGCCGGCTGGGAAGGTTCGGATGTAACTCCGGACGAAATCCAGTGGCTCAGGGCGACTCGGCGGATTCCCGCCGGGGTAGAATGTCGCCTGCCAGAGGGCGAACTCGAGCCTCAAGTCAAGGAAGGGGAACGGGTGGTCTTCGTCGCGCACTTCCAGCGCGGCTTCGGACTGCCCGTTAGTGATTTCTTCCGGAGCTTCCTCGACAAGTTCGGACTCCAGGTTCATCACCTCCCCGCCAACGCCATCACCACTCTCTCCTGCATCGTTTCCTTCTCTGAGGGATACCTCGGCCTCAAAGCCACGGTAGACCTCTTTTCTCGCTACTTCCAACTCAAGCGGCAAGTGATCCCGGATCCAAAGAACAAGGATCTGCCCAAGCAATTAACCGCCTGCGGAGCTGCCACCGTAGCTCCTCGCCGAAACTCCATCTTCCCACGTATCACTACTCCGCAAGTGGCTCCGGACGTGGTTTTACGTGAAGAACTCCGGCGAAGAGGACCTCCTCAACCTGCCGGCGTTTAACCTCAGCCCTCCTACAGAACAGCTCAACTGGGACTACACTCCCCCTCACAGCGGCGAACTCAAGTCCATCCATGAGTACATTGCGAAATGGCAGGACCCGGAGGACCCCGGAAACGACGGGAAAGTCCTGACGGCTGATGACCTGGCCTGCACATTCGTGAAGCGCAGGGTCTCCCCTCTCCAGGCGAGGTCTCACAAGATCTGCCACATGAGCGGTCTTTATGACCCCACCCGCCATACGCACGTTGCACTGGACAACGCCGCGGTAGCTCGGCGAGTCCGAGCTATCACCAAGTCCAAGATCCCTGACGCTTGGACATGGGGAAGGGAACCCCACTACCGGACCAAGCCAGCGAAACAGGTACGCTATTCCGACGTTTTCTTCGTACTCCTTTACCACCGAGGTCTTGCTACCGACGTTCATCTTGACAATTTTCTTCCTAACTCCTTTTCATATGTCTGCCATACAGCTGTTCTCCCGCCAGACCGCCGAGGATGGAGTCCATCCTGCGGACCACTTCGGCAAGGATCTCCCTGTCGAGGACCCACCATCCAACGTGGACCCTGACAACGAGGATTATATGCCCATTGCCTCGGCCCGCATCACCACCGCGGGTAAGCCTCAAGCACAAGCTTCAGTTCAAGAGATTTCGGATGACGAGGAGGGGTTTCTCGTCATGGAACCAATAAACGCGGTACCTATCTCCTGCCTTCCTCACCTTCCGAACTTTACTCCAGCAACCAGCCGGAAACGCGCTGGTGCCGCAACTTCGGCCGCCGAACCATCCGCCACTGGAGCCTCCGGACCCACTGAGGCTCCGGTCAAGAGACGTCGGCTGAAGAAGTCCGGAAATCCTCCTCATGCCCGAGGGGGCAAGAGGTTTCCTACCTCGGATGGGTAATGCTTTGCTTCTATAGCCAACAATGTTTGTTGCTTAAACATATTACCTCGGTATTAACACTTAACCATCTTCTTCGTTGCAGTGACCCCATAGACGTGGATCAGGAGGTATCCTCCATGACTGCACCCGTTGGTGCCTCTGAAGCCACGACCACCCCGACGAACTCTCGCCCCGGATCTCCTCCACCGAGGTCTGGCCCGGCCTTGGGGAAATCTGCCCCCACCCGAGGTCAGACTTCTCCGCGTCCTCAAACGGATGCGGGGACCAATCGCGCCAGAACTCCGGCTACCGCCTTGCCGGAGCCTCGACTCTCCCCCCGCAGCCAGACTGCCCGCAACCAACAGCAGCAACAGCAGAAGCATCAGCAGAAGCAACAGCCCAAGCAACAGCCCCAAAAACCAGTTCGCCAGACTACCTTGCCGTTGGAGAAGGGCAAGGAGAAAGAGAAAGAGACGGTGAAGTCTAAGGTCACCCCCAAACCAACATCTGGGTCTGGCACCCTGACTATCTCTTCTCCTTCAAGGATGCAACCGAGGTCTCCTCCCCCGGTGACACGCCGAATTCCTCCATTCGCCGCACCCGTTGATGAGACTGCCCCTCCGGCCGAAGAATATGCTCGGAGGGCATCTCTTATATTGGATAACCGGCCTGCTTCAAGCTCCGAGGCTGCTTTGGCCTTGGAGGCCTCGGTTAGGGGCATCGAGCAGGGCGGACCGTGGGGATTTCCTCCTCTGCGCACTGACAGTGACCAGAGCCTCGGCTCCTTGGAACACTACAATGCAGACTGGAATTCTGCAGACGAGGTCTCCTCGGCCTCCCTAGCTGCTCCGGTGGCTGAGCATCCTGCGGGAAACAGCGCCTGCGGCCGAAGCGTATATGATCTACAAACTGCTGCCCTGCGTGCTGCTCAAAACATCGACGTAAGTCCTATTCTCTTTACTTTCATGCAGTATCTCATCTAATATCCACCATTCCCAGTCCCCGAGATTCGAGGTAAACTATTGACGCTCCGCCGGAGTTAAAATTGTTTGGCTTGAATCTCAACTTTCCATTTTCATCCGACGTATCCAAACCATTTTACTTACTTTAGCATGCACCTCGGGTACGAGTCCCCGAGACTCCTGTCGAGGCATACCCCGGCAACATTTTCCCAATGATTTGACTCCGAGTCCCCGAGACTCTTGTCGAGGTATAGCCTTTCTAACCGAGCTATGTTTTTCTTCCTTGCAGAATACTATGAACGTCCGCACGGATATCTTTCATACCCTCTTGTTTGACCACAAGAAACTCCACGACGAGCACAAGGCCGTCCTTGCAGAAAAGAACTCTTTGGACGAGAAGCTACAACAAGAGAAAGCCGAAGTAGCTCGTCTGGTAAAGGAGCTCAAGCGCATCACTGAGCTGCGGACGTCTGAAAAAGAGCAGCTGCAGGCGGAAAAGGCCAGTGTTGTCGAAACAGAGAAGAAACTTCGGGAGGATGCCGCCAAGGATCACCAGGAAGCGCTCCAGTTAGCCGAGACCCGCGCCACCTCGGCCACAGAGGCTTTGGAAGCTCTGCAAGCGCAGGTCAACCAGTTTCTCCCGACGCTGCAAACTATCAACCGCGAGATGGACGGTAAGTTTCTTGCCCCCTTAGCTTTGCTTTGTCCTCAACAATACCGGCTCTTTGCCGAACTATCTCTTTCATTATTAACATGCTATCCTTCTGCAGAGCATTTCACCTACACCCAAGTCTCGGCCCGCAGTATCACTGCTCGGCACAGGGAGAGGCGTAAGGAGACGAACCCCGTCTGGACCGTTGAGGACCACATCGTGGCCATCAAGGCTCGGATCAATCCCTTGAAAACCATTGGGTCGGAACTTCTTGATGCAGGTGCGTCTGCTTTCCGAGCCTTATGGCCTCTTGCCGACGCTCCCAAATCTACGCCCGAGCTCGCCGCCCAGCTTCGCGACACCGAAAGAAGATTGCGAGAGTGGCGCTCATCTTCAGCTCGCGCTGGAGCTGATGCCGCTCTCAGGTTTATCATGACTTGGTGCGAGAAGATCGACCTCGAGAAGATGAACACTCTCCGGCGAGGCTCCCTTGGTCGTCCGACCCGATCCTTGTCGCGCGCCGCCAAAAGATGGCCAACTACTTTGCTGGATATGCCACCACGAAGAACTTGAGCGAAGGAGACACCTACTCCGACGCCGAGGATTACGAGCCAGAAGACGAGGAATACGAAACAGAATCCGACGTCGAGGCCGAGCAAGGTGACGGCGGTGAAACCCGCGAAGCAGAAACCGAGGCTTCTCCACAACCTGGTGCCGAGGTTACTGCCGACGTTGCCAGCACTTCCCAGGCTACCTCGGCTCCGGACGAAATCCCTGCTACATCGGCTGCTGCCGACGTAATTCCTGATGCCTCGACCTGAACTTATGCTTGGCCAAAAAACTTCATTAAATCCCCGGTATGCCGGGACGCAGATGTAATCAAACTTAAGTAGTTCCTTTGCTACCTCTATTACTATCATGCTCATTCGAACCATGCTTTTCTAAGCTTTATGTCGAATCCTTTTGAATGATTGCTCGAGTTTACTTTCGTGTTTACTATATTTGGCATTCTTTGCTCTTGTCTGCCATTCTGGCGTTCGACAGTCGAGTCACAAGATTGTTGTTCATAGCATACAGTACTTGGTAAATTCCGAGGTATGTTTCAAAGTCATCCGACATAAAAAAGAAGTAAAAACAGGGGTTAGTAAACGACATATGCCGAACTGTCTTTTTGGACCGAGTCCCCGAGTTCATTTTCATGTTTCCCATGTTCTTTCGTCTTTGCTCTTGACTGCCATGCTGGCGTTCGTCAGTCGAGTCACAAGATTAGTTACATAGCATACAGTACTTGAAGTTTGAGACGAGGTTCAAAATAGTTCGGCATACGAACGAAGAAAGAGTACAAACAAAAAGAAACATGCAATCATAAGAGCGAGGCAGTCCCCGAGCTCACTCTCGAGGTGCCGAAGTTTTTATTTAAAGATCAGCCGAGGTACATACATTACTTCCTTCAACAGTAGAAGGGTCGGAGTAGAGCTACATTCCATGGACGCTGAAGCTCCATCGGGTCTGTCCAGCCCATCTCCCCTTGGCTCCTGTGCATCTATAAGATAGTACGAATCATTGTGCAAAGCTCGGCTCACAATGTATGGTCCCTCCCATGGAGGTGACAACTTGTGCCGACCTTTGCTGCGCTGAACAAGCCTCAGCACTAGATCTCCTTCATTAAACTTTCGGGGTTTTACATGCCGACTTTGATAACGTCGGAGACCCTGCTGATATATTGCTGACCGAGATAAGGCCAATTCTCTTGCTTCCTCGAGCAATCTACAGCATCTTCCCGAGCTTCTTTAGCCTCGGCTTCTGTGTACATTGCCACTCTGGGCGCATCATATTCAATGTCGGTTGGCAGCATTGCCTCGGCCCCATAGACCATGAAAAATGGCGTATAGCCAGTTGATCTGTTCGGTGTGGTCCTTAGACCCCACAGAACTGCTGGTATCTCATCGATCCAACACCCCGGTGTTTTCAACAGTGGTTCTACCAACCGAGCTTTGATTCCGGCCAATACCAATGCATTTGACCTCTCTACTTGCCCATTAGCCTGTGGGTGAGCCACCGAGGCTACATCAAGTCGAATTCCCTTACTCATGCAGAACCGAGCAAACTCTCCGACAGCAAAGTTCGTGCCGTTGTCTGTAATGATACTATGAGGATATCCATATCTCAGGATTATTTCCTTCAAAAAGGTCACCGCCGTATGACCATCCACTTTTCGGATTGGCTTCACCTCGATCCACTTAGTGAATTTGTCCACCATCACCAGTATGTGAGTCATATTGCCTCGGGCTGGCTTGAATTCTCCCACCATGTCCAGACACCAAACTGCAAAGGGCCACGTGATAGGAATGGTCTTGAGCGCCGAAGCTGGCATGTGCTGCTGCTTGGCGAACCTTTGGCACCCTTCACATTTCCGAACTATATCTTCTGCATCGGCATTGGCGGTGGGCCAATAGAACCCGTGCCGGAACACCTTGGCCACCAGAGCTCTTGTGCTGCAATGATGTCCACATTCTCCTTGGTGGATTTCTAAAAGCATCTCCTTGCCTTCAGCTGGTTCGACACACCTCTGCAACACCTCGGTCACACTTCTCTTGTATAGCTCCTTGTTGATGATGGTGTATCCCTTAGCTCTCCTCTGGATTCTCCTTGCCTCGGTTGTATCACTTGGCAAACTTCCATCGGCTATGAAGTTCATGATCTGCTCCGCCCATTCCGGCACTGGATGCAGAGGAAAAAGCCTCTCATCTATCTCCATTGGTTCGGTCGCCATGATCTCCTTCATGATTTCCTCCACCATTGCTCGGCCAGTCCCCGAGTGTTGGTGCGAAGTCCCCGGGTCAGACCCGAAGTTCCCATCATCTATCTCCATAGGAAAAGCTCCATCAGTCCTCGGATACTGCGAAGCAGTCCCCGAGTCCGGCCAAACGCATCCGACGTCTACCTCCATAGGAATAGGCTCAGACTCCGAACTTGGCGGTAAGAAAATTGACTCGGAGTCAGGCGAGGGCTTGATTGAAGGAGTTCTCAAATGGTTCAGCGCTATCCCCGGTGGCACCGGTTCTTTGGATGAACCGAGCTTGGACAATACGTCGGCGGCTTCATTCTCCCCCGAGGTATGTGCTTGTACTCACATCCTTCGAAGAACCCAGACACCTTTTGCACATGAAACCGATACAACTCCATGTTCGCATCCAATGCATCCCAAGTGCCGGTGGATTGATGCACCACCAAAGCTGAATCGCCGAAGCATTCTATACGCCGGACACCTATCTCCTTTGCCACCTTGAGCCCATGGATCAGGGCCTCATACTCCGCCACGTTGTTCGACGCCGAGAAATGGATTTGCAGCACATACTTCAACTGGTCTTGCTTCGGCGAGGTTAGGACTACGCCGGCACCTAATCCGACCTTGGTCTTGGACCCATCAAAGTGCATCTTCCAATAATTATAGTCCGGCAAGGGCGGCTCATATTGCATCTCGGCCCAATCGCATAAAAAGTCCGGCAGCGCCTGCGACTTGATTGCATCTCGCCTTTCATAATGCGGAGTGTATGGAGATACCTCGATCGCCCATTTGGCAACTCGCCCAGTTGCGTCCTTGCATCCGATGATCTCCGAGATTGGAGCATCACATACCACCGTCATGGGATGCTCTTGGAAGTAATGCTTCAGTTTCTTAACCGCCAGGTATACTCCGTACGTCATCTTCTGGTAGTGGGGGTAGTTTTGCTTCGACGTGGATATCACCTCGCTCAGGTAGTAGATTGGTCTCTGCACCGATTTGCCTCCTTCGTCTCGCTCCACCACCACTGCAACACTTACGACCCGGTTTGTAGCCGCAATGTATATCAACATCGGTTCATTCTGCAAAGGGGATGCCAACACCGGAGCAGTGGACAACATCTTCTTCAGCTCATTGAACGCCGCGTCCGCCTGCGGGGTCCAAGTGAAACTGGTACTTTTCTTCATAAGTTGATACAATGGTAAGGCTTTTTCTCCTAGCCGACTTACAAACCGACTTAAAGATGCAAGGCATCCCGTGAACTTCTGCACATCTTTTAAACAGTTCGGCAACTTCATTCTTTCGATAGCTCGGATCTTAGCCGGGTTAACTTCTATACCTCGGCTCGATACGAGGAAACCGAGCAATTTTCCAGCCGGGACACCAAAGGTGCACTTGTCCGGGTTAAGTTTCAACCGATACTTTCTTAAATTTGCAAATGTCTCTTCGAGGTCTTCGATGAGAGTATGCTTCTTTTTAGTTTTGATAACAATGTCATCGACATACACTTGCACATTCTTGCCCATTTGAGAATGTAAGCACTTCTGCATACACCTTTGATAAGTTGCCCCGGCATTTCTCAAACCGAAACACATGACACGATAGCAATACGCCCCGTACGGGGTAATAAAGGCAGTCTTTATTTGATCATCAGTGTTCAGTGGGATCTGGTGAAAACCAGAATATGCATCAATAAAAGACAACAGCTCACATCCAGCCGTAGAATCGATCACTTGATCAATCCGAGGTAAAGGAAAGGGATCCTTCGGGCACGCCTTGTTCAGGTTGGTGAAGTCAATGCACATGCGCCACACCTTGACTACCGCCGGTTCGTCCTTCTTTTTCTCCACGAGGACTGGATTAGATATCCAGTCCGGATGCAGCACTTCCATGATGAAGCCTGCAGCCAGTAACTTCGCCAGTTCTTCGAGTACCACCTTTCTTCGGTCATCTGAGAGCCGCCGCGTCGGTTGACGCACTGGTTTCACCTCTGGCCGAACAAACAAAGAGTGCTCTGCCAACTCCCTCGGAACACCTGGCAGGTCTTTAGCCGACCATGCAAAAATGTCCCGATTCTCACGGAGGAAGTGACAGAGCGCGCTTTCCTATTTCTCGTCCATGCCAGTACCAATGATGGCGAAACGCTCCGGGTTCTCCGAGTCCAGCGGGATTTTCTTGGTCTCCTTGGGCACCTCGAATGAAGCGCTCATGTCCGGAGTAATTAGTCCGGACATGCCGAGCTGAGTAGACTGCGCCATTGCCACCACCTTCTGAAGTTGCTTCTTCTCCGCCGCGATCACCAAGGACTCGGCTAAACTGGATCCCGCCGAGGCACATTGCATAGCCTTCTTGTAGTCACCAGAAATGGTTATTATTCCCTTGGGCCCCGGCATTTTCATCTTTAGGTAAGCCACATGAGTGGAGATCATGAACTTGGCCAAGGCTGGCCTTCCCAGCAAGGCATGGTAAGGGCTCTGCAAGTCCACAACCTCGAACTCAAGACTTTCAACTCGGCTGTTATCTCGGGTACCAAAACCCACGTCGACCCAAATCTTTCCCATAGGTGCACAAGAGACCCCGGGCACAATACCGTGAAATGTACAGCTGCTAGGCTGCAACTGGTTCGGTGAGTATCCCAGCTTGACCATTGTGTCTCGGTACATGATATTTATGGCACTCCCATTGTCCACCAAGACTCGGGTGAATCTCACATTGTTGGTCGGCCCACAAAACGTCGGATCCACCACCAGTGCATAGTTTCCAGGGCTCGGCATGATCCGAGGTGTATCTTGCCTGCTCCAAGTGATCTCTTGCTCGGACCAGTTCATGTATTTCACCACCGCCGGAGATACTGCATTCACCTCCTTGGCACGCCTCAGCATACTCTTCTTATCAGTTGACTCAGTCACAAACACCACGTAGCTCTGATGTACTTCCCTATAATCATTACCGGGGTTCTCATACCTCTGATTCTCAAAGGACCACGTTTGGCTTTGGCCGGCACCACCGTTGTTGTTGTTGCCCTGGGCACTCACTGCATTCACCGGTTTCGCCTGCACCGTCTTCTGGTTTTGGGCCGCATGCACCGGGGTTGAATTTGCTCCGGTTAAGCTCTGATTCTGCGCCGCTATGGTCGGCTTATGCTGCTGCTGCGTGTTCGGATATTGAGGTCTACGCCATTGGTTCGGTGGCCCACTCCGGTTTGCCCCAGCTTTCGCCCCTTCTGCAGCGGTTCGGTGATGAAAACTACACTGCAGAGTGGTATGGTTGGGTGTTCTGCCATTCCTGCCATGATAGATACATGGTCCATTCACCAATGACTCGTAAGTCACAGGTGGTCCGGCCTCCTGCCACTGCTTCGCACCACCTCCCTGATTCTGGTTCTGGTTCGGAGTCCACGCCTGACCCTCAGTCTTCGGTTTCTGGGCGCCTCCAGGTCCGGACTGACTTGGGTTTACAGCATTGACTTGGAAATCTGGTTCTCTCCTCTTCTGCCCGAACTCTTGACGGTTATCAAACCTCGGTCCGTTGTTGCGGTTGTTCATCGGATTCCTCCTGTTCCGGGCATTCCCATCCAGCAGAGGCTGCATCGGATCGCCAAGGGCATAGGAATCAGCTATCCGAATCGTCTCGGCCAGAGTCTTTGGCATATCTCTCTGGAGCCTCTGCCACAACATGCTACCATACCGACATCCATCAGCAAACCACGCTATAGCCTGTGCTTCGATAACTCCCTCACAGGAGTTCCGAACATTGCTCCACCGAGTCAAGAATTCTCGGTCAGTCTCATTGTCCTCCTGCTTGCACGCCTGCAAAAGCTGAGGTCGGTTTGGCCTCCTGTAAGTGCTGGCGAAGTTGCTATTGAATGCCTCCTCTAAATCCAGCCAGCAATCGATGCTATTCTCCGGCAATTGTTCAGCCAGATCCGAGCAGGACCTTCCAACATGTGCGGGAGATACCGGACCGCCCATCGGCGATTGCCCCCCGCAATGTATACTGCTGAAACATAATCAGCTAGCCAATCTTGCGGCTTGGTGCTCCCATTGTACGGCCTGGTACTCCGACCCAACTGAAACTGAGACACCGGTGGAGGTGGTTCCTTCATGATCCGAGGTCCAAAACACGCCGGACCAGGAGGGCCTTCCTCCTCCAACTTCTCGGACATGTAAATCCGATCTAGCTTGTAGCGCGCATCACCTGTAGGCAACGTCCGAGCTCCGATACGCTCTCCCAATGCACCATCCACTCTATAGAATCCAGCCCGCTCCATGGCTGAATTTCCATCATCATATCGGTCGCCACCTCGACCGACGTTCTTCGGCTGCGGAACATACTCCGGCTCTTGCTGATACTGCTCCTGCGGCCGGGGTTGCTGCTGATGCCTCGGGGGCTGAGGTGGTTTACCTCGGCCAGCCGACGCTGCTTGCCCACCGTTCTGATTTCCCTGAGCTGAACGGCCTTAGCTCGGCTTGCATCACCTGGGCCGGGGTCTCCATTGGCTCGGCTAGCGTTGCCGACCTTTTGCTTCCCAGCTAACACCGGATCGTACACTTGCAGCTGCATCTCCTTGTTCCGACCTGAAGTGACACTCCGGGCACGATCGGCTCCTCCGACGTGTGGAGACGAGGCTTGCCCCTTGGACCCCTGGCTAACTGGCCTAATCGAATGGACCGCCTGCGAACCGCCAAGCCCGGCCTTGCGGAGGGCTTCATTTTGCTTGCTGGCCACATGCACTAACTCATTGAGCCGCTTCTGCTGCTCACGCCATGCATCTCCGGTCAACTCCGATAGCCCGGCCCTTACTGCTTCGGCTGCTCTAAGGTTCTTAGCTGGTGAACTATACACCGGCCTACCAGTAGCCGACCTGCTACTTGTTGCCTTACTCGAGCCCGAGACTGCAGCCCTAGCCATCTCCCCATAGAGGTCCTTGCCTCGGTTGAGCAGAGCAGCTTTCTTACGCCGCACAACCGGAGTAAAACCATCCTCTATACCATGTGCAGCATTGTACTCCTTCTGCTCCATATCGAACTGCTGCTTAGCCTCGGCCAGCAACCGAGCTTCTCTCAGCACCCTCTGGCGCTCTGCCTCTAACCCGGCCACCGTATGCTCCACACTTGCCTCTACTGCGAGTGGCCGAGCTAACCTATCAACGATAGCTTCTAAGGGAACTTCTTCCCTTGGCATGCCCAACTGCTCATTCTGACTAGGTTTCTCGTACGGAAACTTCGCCGTCCGACCTGATTTCTCAGGCAGCGCGGTTGGCGTCGCCTCCACCTCGGCTAGCGCGACCTTGCCAGCATCTGCCTTGCTAGCTGCAGGCCTGGTACCAGCCATCATCACCTCCACACACCTCGGAGGGCGAGTGACACGCCGACCCAAAGCCGCCAGGAGAGGAGTTTCGTCGTCCACGAGCACCTGCTCCGGGTACTCGCGAACCACCTCGACAGCAACGTAAGTGGGGAAGCTGCCGAGCATCATGAGGAAACCATCGGTGGGGAAAGGCTTGCCGGCGAAGCACCCCGCATTGTCGCTCACAAAGGCGAACTCGCCGATCTTGGTAACAAGGCCAGAAAGAACACACCAGAGGAGCCCGTCCGGATGGAAACTCCACCCAACGCCTCAATCTGCCCCACGGTGGGCGCCAACTGTCGTGGTGGGATCACGGCAGATGCCATGGGTATGGCTTAGTTGGGGCCGAACGGTCGTTGGGGGAATCCGGGGAGGGTTTATGCACTCAAGACGTGCACAAGCAAGAACATGCAAGAAACCACAAGAACATGAACAAGAAACCAAGAAAGCCAAGAACACAAAAGACACCACGATGTACCCAGGTTCGGGGCCTTCGTGAGGAAGTAAAACCCCTACTCCTGCCTTGCCTCTCTCAATATATCAGTGTGGTTCTCAGGTACAAGGTGCTCCTCGAGCTGTATGTTGCTACCAAAGTGAGAGCTCGAGGTAGAAGGTGAAACTACGAAGGGGGAAATGAGCTAGGGTTTGTGCCTCTCTCTCTGGAGGTAGAGATGCCGCATATATACACAGGCCGAAGTACATTTTTACCCCTGCCTACAACTGACAATGGCATGGCCAAAAGGTAGAAGACAAGCCTCTGCCTCCTGCCAGCCAACGGCCGGACTGTCAGGCCAGCCAGGCCTAGCTTTCCTCTTCGGTCATACTTCAGTAGCCTGCCGAGGTCTAGCCTGTAGACCTTTCCCGAAATAGCCAAGTCAGCTCCTAGGCCCCCGAGCTTCCGGGAAACCCGTGGACGGACCTCGCCGTCCTCTGAAGCCTCGGGCTACGAGCTCTGCGGCACCCGTGACCTCTCTGACATGCCTCGATCCTTGCTGCCAACCTCGGATAACACTCCTGATCATATACCTCGGTAGAGAATATCTTATTCCTGTGGTAGCTAGCTGACTGCCCCGAGGTTGATACCTCGGAGGATATACCTCGGAAAGTATACCTCGGACGTACACCTTACGTCGGATGACGCCTCCTGCGTCCTTGCTCAATCGTTCCCTCGGACAGCTTACTGCCTTAACCTTACATGTCTTTACCTCATCATTACCCTACCCGGGGGTAACCCCCCGACATGGTGCCTGCAGGGTTGTTCCAGCTCTTCCGCTGGGCTTAGCGTGCGTTTCTGCCACTCGCGTTTATGGCCTCCGTCGCTGCGGTAGCTGCTTCCAGCGTTTCGGTTGTACTGCCCTTGGCTGTATTGGCGACTCTGGTCACCGCCGCTTCGACTGTACTGTGCATGGTTGTACTGGCGACTGCTGTCGCGTGCTTCATCCTCACGGGGGGTTTGGAATCCCGCCGCTACTAGCTCGATTGAGTCGTTGCCGTTGTAACGCGGCTTCTTCTTGTGGCGCCCTTCTCGCCAGTTGCTTGGTCCGGCTTCGTCCTTCGGAGAGTAATGTGAACTATTGTGGACCGAGTCCTCTCCGTCTGCCCACTGGTTTGCTATCTTCATGACCTCGATCATGTTCTTCGGCCGGAGCCTACCAAACTCCTCGCGGAGGTCGCGGCGGGAGACGCCGTGCATGAAAGCATCCATCACTCGGTCCTCCGAGGCGGTCTCCATGGTGTTGCGGAGCAAGGTCCAACGCTGAATGTATGATCGGAGCGGCTCGTCCCGCCCTTGCTTGCATGCTTGTAGCTCGACGAACGTCGTCGGTCTCGAGTACGTCCCCAGGAAGGATTTAATAAAGGCTTCCGCGAACTCGTCCCACGTCCTGAAGGCGTTCTTGGGTTGAGTGTTGAGCCACCCACGTGCGGAGCCCGTGAGCATCAGCTGGATGTACTGCATGGCCGTAGTCGAAGTACCGCCCTGGCAGCTGCAAGCTATGAGGTAGTCTTCTAGCCAGAGTCTCGGGTCCTGCTTCCCGTCGTACTTGACTGCTTCTGCTGTGAGCTTGAAGCCCTTGGGCATTCTTGTGTCGCGTATGTTGAAGCTGAAGCATGCGGCGCCGCACGGCTCGTAGTCGCCGTCGTTGCGGTCGTAGTCGAGGTTGGACGTGCTGGTCGGCCGCTGGATGCGGCTGCGGTCTACCGTCCTTTGTGTGATGACGTTGCGGAGGTCTTCACCTGGCTGCGGTTGTCGTAGTTGTCTTGTCGCCGGGGCTGCGAGTGCTGCGGGCTCGTGGTCGCGGCGATCTCGATCTTCTCGCGCTTTTTCTGTCGGCGCCTTGTTTACCAGTGCGTCTTCGAGTGCCTTGATAGACATGATCTGCTGCTTGTGGAGGAGAGCGCGCGAGTCGCCCTCAGGCGGCTGTGTCAGCCGCAGGTATGTTTCGACTGCCATGAGTGCGGCTCCGGGTGTCTTGGGGACGGGTATTCCGTCTGCGTCTTCTATGTATGATGACTCGAGGTTGCGGGTGACTCTAGCGCGGTCGACCTCCGTCATCAGGGGCACGCGGGCTCTGTGGCGCCTTGCTCCTTGCGAGACCTCTGTTGAGGCAGTGAACGAGTAAGCGGCCCTCCTGGCGCTCGACGCGTCGGCCTCCTCCTTGCGTCGGAGGAGCTCGGCCTTCTCTGCGCGGAGTCGTTTGCCTTCCTTCCGCAGCAGGTACTGGACCGCCATAAGGTCCTCCCGGGGTGCATCCGGTGGGGGGTATGTGCCGTCCTCGACGTGCTTCAGGGCTTTGATTGCCACGTCGCGGGTGATGGTGAGTCGCGTCACCTGGTCCGGCATGACCACCTCCAGTGGGTATGCGGGTTCGTCGTCGTTGCCCTGCGGCCTCTGGCCGATCATGAAGACTTGCGCGGGGTAGATCTGGGCAGTGGGACGGGTGTTGCCACTGCTGCTTCCTTCGTCCGAGCCGTGCTCGGAGCTGAAAATGGGTGCGACGTGGTGGACACCATAGTCGCCGCCGAGGCTCCTTCCCTGGAGTGTCGCGATTTTCGCCGCGGACGTGAGGAGTGATGTCGTTGTCGTCGACGTGGGCGCGATTGGCTTGTTGACGATCTTGTAAGTCGACGGAGACGCGAATGGCGCGGTATAAAGCGACGCGACCTCCGTTGCGCGCGAGGGTGTGGTCGACGTAGTCGAAGTTGACGTAGATCTTGGCCTTGCCAGCGACACGATCGAGGTAGTCGAAGTAGACTCGATCCGCGCGGTGGTCGACGAGGTGGTCGACGTAGTCGTAGCAGATGCGATCTCCGTAGTAGCCGGAGACGCTGATGGCGCGGCCGCGTTGGGCGCGATCTCTGCCGCAGTGGAGGCGGTCGGAGTAGTCGAGGCGGACGCGATCTTCTCAGCAGTCGAAGATGCTGTCGCCGCAGTCGCAGCAGATGCGATCTCCGCAGCAGGTGGGGGCGTGGCTGGCGCAGCCGCGGCAGATGCGGGTGCCACCACCGCAGGCGGTGCGATCGCCGTGGATCTGAGTACTCCACAGCTGTCTACGAAGTAGTGCATGGTACCGAAGGTGAGGCACATACCTACGTGCAGATCGGCGTACACCGAACGGTGGGCCGGCGGGTGGAAGGTGTACTCGAAGGAGCCGAAGCAGATTGGTTCCTTGGTGATGCAGACGTCGGTCTTCAAAGTTTTTGGAGCCGGTGCGACCATGGTTCCAGCGCTCGTTCTTTCCCACAGACGGCGCCAATTGACGAGGCGTGAGCTCGGCAAATCCCTGGGTTGTGTACCCCGGTTTGATTGAGGGGAGAGAGATGAGCGCTGGTGATCACGACGGCTGACGAGCAAGGCGTTTACCCAGGTTCAGGCTCCCGGAGGATAACACCCTACTTCCTGCTTGTCTGGTTATTGATGGTGAGTTGTGGCTACAATGGCGAGATGGCAATCTCGCTAGGGTTAGTGTGGCGGCTATGAGCGTACCCTAGACGAAGGACCCTCCTAGCCTTTATATGGTAGGCTAGGTCTCAGGTGAACGGTGCCGATGGCGCTTACAAGCATGGCTGGGGTCGCATGACCTAGCGTCGACTATCTTGGGCCGCACGTCGTCCTCCTTGGGCCTTCCTTGGGCCCTCGTCACGAGGCTGATGGGCTTGGCGTGACCCAGGTATCCCCACCGTGGGGTAGTCGAAGAGTGACCCCACGACAGTAGGTCTCTGTTCTTGCAAGATTGATTTCCGAGTTCAAGTTGAGGGACCAAATTTAGGCTTTTGAAATAGTCGAGGAATTTTTATTTTACTAAAAAGGAGAGAATACACCAACTCATTAATTTTTCATCTGTTTTATTTACATCGTGTTCTGGTTTTTCAAATCCCTTTTAATTTTGAAAGTTTGACCAAGTAGATATACAAAATAGCAACGTCTATAATAGAAATGGATATAATAAAAATATTAAATTTATTTATATTATAGATGTGATATTTTCCCCCTGAATATTTGATCGAATTTTACAAATTTTGACTTGAACGAGGGATTAGTAAGTTAGTAACAACATACGGAATTGATCGTTACTAAGGCTTTACTCACATTGCAAAGTTATATAATAGTTTGGGAGGAAGGAACACGTATAATGAGTGTTGTGGCGAATGGTCTCTCCATCAAGTTTTGCCTTGTCACTAGTGTCTGTCTCATCACAAAGTAAAATTCTTATGTGAAAAACCGATTTAAGTGTATGACTAAGAATACATGAATGGAAAATAAGTATGACTGTAATTGAATGTCCTTTTGAATTCACATTATTGAAAGAAAAATATTTCTAAGCGGTTTCAGTCAATGTGGATTTTATTTCTGAGGCTTAGTACAAACGAGTTCATATAGGAATTCATATAGATATAAGTCCAATAAATCCAAGAGCTCACGTTAGATTTCTTTTATAAGAATTTCAAATCGTCTAAAATTCCTATAAAACTATTTTGGTTTCCCCAAAGACAATTGACTGATCATGGATTCACATTGAATGTTCTGTTATCTCCTAGGTAATGAAGTTGGTTCCCCGCACGGGAAGCGTAAAATTTCACTGAAAACATTATCCGTGCAAGCAATTTAATTGAGCTAAAACATATAACTAATCGAGGCCAGAAGTCGACAACACATACAGTTTGATGAGGTGAGTGAGGTTCCGCAGCTCTTCCGGAATCGAGCCGGCAGCGTCCAGCGAGTTTATCTTCCTGCTCCATCCAATCAATTAACATAAAAAATATGTTAAATGTTCATCTTCTCCAACCAACCAGCTGAGCCATCAGCTATTCAGCAGACGAGAAAATGCGGAATGGATGGTGAGCAAGAAGAAGAAAACATAAATCTAGCTAGCCGGAGTAGAGCTTAAGCTTACAGCCTGGTGACGTGGCAGAGGGTGCCGTTCTGGTCGGTGCAGTCGCACTTGATTGCCGGGTTGAAGTTGGGGTTGTCGTCCAGCGGCGTGTCGTCCGTGGCGGCGCCGCTGCAGGGGTTGCCGCTCACGTTCCACGACGACGGCGCCTCCAGCCCCAGCTTGCGCAGTATCGCGTTCACGGCCGCCGCTGCCCATCGAAAATCAAACACAAATTTTACGCCTTCCTTCAGGACTTCCTCTCCCAACTCTAACGACAGACGAGCGAATGCGTGGTACATACCTTCGGTTGGGTCAGTCTGCGGTGGTTGCAGCTGAGCCTGAGCTGACAGGAGCATCAGCGAGAAGAGCACGGCGGAGCCATGGCGGAAGCACGAACTCCACCTTGGTCCCGGACCCATCTCCGGATCTCCCTTCCCTGTAAGAGGCGATGAATCAGAGCAATAAAGTTGGGGATATATACTCAGAGGTATGGAAACATGCAGCCAAGTTGGTACTATTTTAGACGAAAGGTGGCAATTGTTTTTTACCAAAGTGGCGGCTACTCGCTCTAGTACTGTAGTCTGTTAGACTACTTGTACTATACTGATTATAGTACTGTTAGTACATTACACTAATTCAGCGGCAGCAGCTGCACCTGAACGTGTCCAGTTTTCGTTGCAAAATAATTGCAATGATAGATTTTTTTTTCCAAATGCCTCGCTTGGACCGGGAACAGAGATGTGGCAACATTGATGTCTCATGATTCCAGTAGGCTTGTGCTTGTCCGGTGTTCAGATTGATCTGGCCTTCGAAATGCTATTTCCTTGCCAAAATACCACCATTATTCTGCCCCAAAATTCCATGTTTTTTCCAGTTTATCTGGAAAAGAATAGACATCACGTCTTAAGCCTGCCACTTGATGGTTAGAGAACAGGTCGGCATATGCATGGATCCACACAGACACAGTTAACACGGAGTAAGTGAAGAAGCAAATTAGTTGAAACGAGTTTAGGGCAGTACTTGTAAACTGCTCCTGCAATAATGCAGCCAAAGTAGAGCAATTATAGAAGTATATATCTTCGTCAGCTGATGCGGCAGCTGAATTTCAATCAGATGCACGTGCTCGTTTCTTTGGACCGGGAGCAGAGGTGGAGAGAAGATTGTGAGGTCTCACCAATCCAGTAGATTTCTCCCTTGTTGTCCACTTGTCCTGTGTTAAGATTGCCATAATTTGGTCTTCCCTACTCTTTTCCTTCCAAATATATCCCTTTCACTATTGTCCTAGATTTCCGTTTTTGCGCGGTCAAGAAAATTAACGACGTCCCATCTATAGGTAAAGAGGCAAATAAGTTCTCATCTATAGGTGAAGATGGACGAATTCTTACGTTGAACATATGGTACTGGTTGGTTGGGCAGTACATGATTGGAAGAAGTCTAAACATCAATACATTATTAGGTGTATATTTACATGATTGGAAGAGGTCTAAACATCAATAACTCGCTAGGTTTGTTAACGTGGTCGGTCCCGAGTGTGGCGATATGGCTCCCGCACTACAGGTAGCTTGATTTTGATTTTTTTGATAAGTTCAAATTTTAAGCTTTACAAAATTGAAAAAATACCATGATGTGGTCAATACTTTGCTCTACCAATGTGTAAAACTTTTGATATGAAATAGCATGTATTCTACCCTCAGTAAGAAATGATAAATTTGCAGATCTGGATGAACAGTTCAACTCTTTTTTCTCTAAAATTTGTTTGATTAGTCTTTTTTGTTGAGCCCAAAATACGAGGCATTTCACTTTGAAAATTTGCATGCTCGTAGTGTACATGGTTGACTACCTCCAGATATTTTTTTCCGAAATATTTTAGAACATTTTCAAAATAATAATTAAAAAGGGGCTACCTGTAAGGCTGTAAACCGTCCCTTCCTTTGATTTGATTGTACTAGCTACTACTGTGGTGTGGCGCGGCAACTTGGACCTGAACACCATAGATCCTACAATGCCATTAGTTCACAAATATCTTATATCATTACAAAAAGCTGCCACGCTGATGAGAGATGTTACGTCGGAAACCCCAAACGTAGGCCGAGCTATATGGCTCCCACTTTTTAATTTTTTTGAAATCTGCATTTTTTGAGCGTCCAAAAAATCGAAACAAAAATTATGAGTGGAGATATTGTTGAGATCTACAGTTGTGCAAAATCTCAACAAAAAATTCGTAATATTTCGGACTGGGCAAAAAAGACAAATCTGGCTAACTTTTCAAATTTTTGAATCTCAACACAGTTCACTATCTAGAACTGCGAATTTGTCTTTTTTACCCAAACGAAAATACTATGAATTCTTCACTAACATTTTACACAACTATAGATCTCAACATTATCTTCACACAGAATTTTTGCTTCGATTTTTTGGACAAACAAAAATGTAGATTAAATTCAACAGCGAGAGCCATATAGCTCGACCTCTATATCGCTACACTCGATGTTACATGGACTATACTGTTCTGTGACAACCTGCTGTCCCTTTGCCAACTACTTGCCCAATTTTAAACTGCCAGCAACTTGCTAATTTTTAACTTTATCCAGCTAATGCAGACATTCTACCCGACATCTTGCTCTCAATGCACTTAACCAGCCAATGCCGAAACAACCAGCTTGTGCGCCTGATGTGACTTGAGTAGATCTTCCAAGATTTAATGGTCAGACTAATAACAACTCGTAGGAAAATGTTGAGGGGATAACGTCACCGGCTTTGCGTCACCGATGTGTGTGTACGTGGTCAGTTTTCAGCTTCACTGTTTCCTGAAAGAGAGGACTGGCTACTTAGCTAGAAAGTTCAGTGGTGTGGAGACCAGGTAGCCATCGCCTGCTTATGGTAGACTCTAAACTACAAATAAAAATTTCTCCGAAAAAAAACTACAAATAAAGCCATGCTCACTATAGGAATTTGCGATGTGCACGACAGGGCCATCAATACACAGACATTCTTTCTGAGCCAATAAGAAAAAAGAGGCATTCTTACAGAGCCACGAACCTTCTTCAAACTTCAAAAGTCAAAAACCAAGTATTATTTGCAAAATATTATGTGCGTCAAAAGAGACCGAAGAATAAATACGCATACGTACAAAGTTACGTGCTGCTGATCCTACCTACTCTCTAGTCTATACTCCCTCAAAAAAAAAAAAAACTCTCGAGTCTATACACTATAGACAGTTTCAACGCCAACGCAAGTATTAATTTTTGACCCCGAACCGCAGTCTTTTTTTTTTTTGAAATTAAGTTGCTGCGATCCTTATTCAATCCCGGACATGTCCTGGGTCAGAAAGTTCCCAATACAATCTGGATAAACCAGAAACCAAACCTTATTCAGTTCTAAACCGCAGCCCTCCCTACTCCCTAGCCAAAGTATGAGCAGCTTTGTTGGCAGTACGCCGTGCCCATTTGATCGAGCAGTCATCCAGCTCGCTGAACGCCGCTTTGATCTCTTCCACCATCGGTCCTAACATAGACCTGTCTTTCTCCCCATTAGCCAGCTTCGATGCCACAGAAACATTGTCCGTCTCCAGAACAACCCTCTTCAACTTCAGTCTCTTGATCAGCTCGACGGCAACCTTGCATGCCCGCATCTCGGCATCCTCGGGGGATCAAGCAGGGAGGGGAAAAAACGGCTCGCTCCCGCAAGGAAACGCCCGTCGTGGTCACGCACAACCACACCTCCGCCACCTTTGTTCGAGTCCTTTGCCATTGCCCCATTGAAATTAACTTTAGTCCATCCTCGTGCCGAAGGGAGCCAGCGCTCTCTCGGCTTGGGAGGACTTTCTGATCGAGCAGACTGAACATTGCGCCACTCCTCGAGAAGACGAATGGAACGCTTTGCAATAGTTTCTGGGTCCTCAATTCTGGTAGTCTCTCTGGCATCGTTTCTCGCCAACCATCAGTGGTATAGCGACATCATAGTGATCTCAATATCCGTCTCCTTGGCTCCAGTAAACCAGTCCAGCATCCAGTGCATAATGTCCCTTTGGTCATGGACATTCGCCGGTGGGAGATGAGTGCAGCAGTCAGCTGATTCATTGACATGCATCCAGAATTGCTGGGCGTTTGGGCAGTGCCAAAACCCGTGGAGGGCTGTCTCCTCCCGCCCACATGCGATACACTTAATTCCCAGCTTGATCTTCCACCGCTGCAGTTCGGCACCCAGGGCTAGACCATTTTTCAACAGCCTCCACACATGAACTTTCACCTTTCCTGAGACATTTGCACCCCACAGAGCAAGCCAGCCCTTGTGGGCTTCAACGGAGTTTGAGCAGCCTCTACCCCCGCTGTGAATATCTTTCTGTTGCATCTTGAGGTGATACGCCGAACGTACCGAGAATTGGCCATTCTTCGTCCAGTTCCAAGCAACATAATCCTCCACCCCTGGCCCCCCGACAGGGATTTTCTTGATATCTTCCACATCAAACTCATACATGACTTGTCGCAGCTTTTGATCATTCCATCCGAGGCCATCATCAGTGAGGAGCTCAGAGACTTTCAGCATGGAGGCCGGTGCCTCCGGTCTGCGTCCAAGCGGCCGTTGTGAACTAGCTCTCGGAATCCAGGAGCTGTTCCAAGCGTCAACCGAGGACCCATCCCCTATCCTCCAGATCAGGCCAAGCTTAAGCAGATCGCGCCCATGAAGGATGCTACGCCATGAAAAAGAACCATGGCCTGGGCACCCCGCGTGAAGCAGGTCTGAGTTTTTGAAGTACCTTGCCTTGAGAACCCGTGCACAAAGCGAGCTCGGCACAGTGAGAATACGCCAAGCTTGTTTCGCTAAGAGCGCTTGGTTGAATGCCTCAAAATCACGAAAACCCTTGCCACCACGATTCTTCAGCAAACACATTTTCTCCCAAGAAATCCAATGCCCCTTTCGGTTGCCATCTCTATCTCCCCACCAGAAGTTCGAGGAGATTGAGCTGAGTTTCTTACATTGTTTTTTATTAAATTTGAAGCAGCTCATTGGATAGGTGGGTGTTGCTTGAAGGACAGATTTGACCAGTGTCTCATTTGCCTTCTTTGATAGCCCTTGACCCTTCCATCCACTAACTTTGGCACCGGACCTCTCATTAATATACTTGAAACACCCTTCTTTGGATCTGCCTACCACTGTTGGCAAGCCCAAGTAACGTTCACTTAGAGCCTCCTCCGAGACACCAAGGGCTAGTTTCAGCTCATCTTTTCTCTCTTGGCCACACCCTTCTCCAAAGAAAAGGGAGGACTTCTGAAGGTTCACTTTCTGGCCCGATGCCGCCTCATACGCAAGGAGGACCTCCTTCAATGCGTGCATGCTCTCCACTCAAGCTTCAAGAAAAATAATGCTGTCATCCACAAACAGAAGATGGGTAATATGAGGCCCATCCGATCCAAATTGAACGCCCTTCAGCATATTCTCATCCCGTTTTTTCTTGAGCAGAGTAGAAAACCCTTCCACACAGAAAAGGAACAGATAGGGGGAGAGGGGGTCTCCCTGGCGAAGCCCCCTAGATGGGAAGAACGCATCAGAATTTCCCCCATTCAACCTTACAGAGAACCGCACCGTGCTCACACACCTCATCACCATATGAATCCAATCCGGGGAGAAAGATCCACTCAACCCTATCATACGCTTTCATCATGTCCAGCTTAACCGCACACAGCGGTTTTTTCCTCTTCCTCGTTCTGATGGAGTGAACACATTCGTAAGCAATAAACACATTGTCCGTTATAAGCCTTCCTGGGACAAAAGCGCTATGTTCCTCCGAGAACAGAATAGGGAGAATCAGCTTCAGCCTGTTGGTCATCACCTTGGACGCCACCTTGTACAACACATTACAAAGAGATATAGGCCGGAACTGAGTGAGGTGGTCAGGGGAGTTAACCTTCGGAATTAACACCAACATTGTGTCATTAAAATCTGGTGGGAGATCCACTCCATTCAAAAAATCTCTGACGGCCCGACACACTTCTCCCTTAAGAAACGACCAGTGTCGTTGATAGAACAATGCTGGCAGCCCATCAGGCCCAGGAGCCTTTGTTGGGCCCATTTGAAACAGGGCTTTCTCTATCTCCGCATCCGATATAGGAGCCAGCAGTTTTGAGTTCATCTGCTCCGAGACTGAAGGTACCACGTTGTCGAGAATCAAATCCAGATTGGAGGCACCTTCAGAAGAATACAACGAGGAATAGAAGGACCGCGCCAGTGCACGCATGCCTTCGTCAGTGGAGCATTTAGACCCATCGTCCCTCCGTAGGGCTTGGATCGTGTTCTTATGCCTCCGATGAGACGCTCGATTATGGAAATAGCGAGTGTTCCTATCACCCGCCTTGAGCCATTCAATACGAGATCGCTGTCTGTACATGATCTCTTCTCGCTCATATATTTCATGTACTCTAGTTCTTTTTCAACCGCACGAACCTCCTGTGAGTCGCCGGTTCTAGCTTCCATCTCCTTAGCTACCGCGAGCTGGTTGCGTAGTCTTTTTATCTCTTTGTGCACCGACCCAAATACGTTACGGCTCCATGTTTGCATGCAGCCTGTCACTCGCTTGAGCTGAATAGGAGAGGGAAAAACTGTACAAGCCTGAATAGGCAAGAGTGTGGATATCCGACAGAACCCAGATTTCCACAAAAAAACAAAAGAGAAAAAGTACAGAAAGCACCGAAACGCACTTAGCGAATGCTGGCAACAAGCGCGACCTCTTCCCTAACTCTTTGAGCGAGCACGGTTGCAGGAATTTCTTGCTGCTCATAAACTCGTCGCCCTCTTTCTTTCCAGATATTCCAAACCAGGTAGCAGGCAAGGGTGACAGTTTTATCTCTTTGATCTTTGGGGGCGC
Source organism: Poa pratensis (assembly GCA_947311845.1). Taxonomy (NCBI): domain Eukaryota; kingdom Viridiplantae; phylum Streptophyta; class Magnoliopsida; order Poales; family Poaceae; genus Poa; species Poa pratensis. Next base: position 16,513,322 of record CAMZMU010000050.1, on the reverse strand, counting down.
AGCTCTGAATCTTGTTCCACCAATTTTTTACCGAGGCTGCTTGGGATCCAATCCTAGCAAGGGGCGGATTGGAGTTTGAGAACGAAGCCCACACCTCCTTGACGTAAGAGCACCCAACTGTCAGGTGAGCCGCTGTCTAAGGCTCTTGATCACATAGGCTGCATGTCGGGTTGCAAGCCATGCCTCTTCTCAGCATCCTATCTGCTGTCCAGTTCCGATTTTGTAGCAACAACCACATAATTTTTTGACCTTGCCTTCTGTCTTTGTCTTCCAAACCCGTTCGACATGTGGTTGCAGTATCCTTCCCGTGAACTGCATCTCATAAGCAGATTTAGCCGAATAAACCCCATCCGCAAATTGGAGCCATTTAATCGTGTCCGCTTCATCTGAACCTCATCGATTTTTGACCAAAGGTGCGGAAATTGGTGCAGCTCCTCTTCGGTGGCAATGCGAGAGAGGCCCCTAAGCCATCTTCCATTATTTATTGCTTCTGCTATTGTGATTTTCTTTCCTCTAATCAGCCTGGCAAGCAGGGGTGCATCTCAATCGGAGCACTGCCGTCTAGCCATCTATGGGTCCAGAATTTGGTCTTTTGACCATTGCCCACAGCAATCTTTGTACAAACAGCAAAAAGATTTCGATCTTTAGGGTCGCATGGGACCTCCATACCCTTCCATGGACGATCCGTGTCATGCCATGCATACCACGACCAGCATAGTCGAAGAGCTCGGCCATACATATCCAAAATTTTGATGCCCAGTTGTAGCGCCCCGACCCCGGTACTATACAGAGATGCTGTGTGTCACTGGTCATGTGATACAACCGAAGGTTACTGGGCACACCGCTCCCAAGCCAGAACCTCTGGCAGGCGTTGCTCGGAATGGATCATCGGCAACACAACACCTCGATTGATGCCATAACACAGGCACAACTATCAAATTATAATAGAGAGATCAAGACTGCTGAACAACTGGCACATCATAGACTCTACGAAACAAAGTAATATTACACCAGTCCCCCAATTTTTTTTGATCACAAACAACTTTCCAATTTACCAAACAATGCCCCCCTTAGCTTCTTCATCCCCTTTCCACGAGAATCCTCTCCGAATTTTATCAATCTTCTTTATAGCCCAAGGTGTGAGATAGAAGTTGGTAAGGAAGTAGGTCAAGAATGAAGATAAAACCGAATTAATGAGAGTCAATCGTCCAGTTCTTGTCATTAGCTTCCCCTTCCAAGGTTTCAGTTTGCTTGCAATTCTGTCCACAAGCTTTTGTAATTAAGCTTTAGTAGGCTTTCGAAGCCCCAGGGGCAACCCAAGATAATGACATGGAAAATTGCCAATAGAGCCTCCAAACTCATTTAGAACCTCCGATAGGTCCAAACTGCTGCATTGGATTGGAAAAACCTTGCCTTTGCTCAAATTAGCTCTAAGACCTGAAATCTCCCCAAAAGTGTGCAGGATTCTCTGAACAACCACCATATCTTGCTTCAAAGGGTTAAGAAATAACGCTGCATCATCAACATAGAAACTGGACCTCGTTCTGGCCGAACGAAGCTTCAACGGTGAGAGCAGGCCCACCTCAGTGGCTTTGGAGAGGAACTTCTGCAGCGGCTCCATCATAAGAATGAACAACAGGGGAAAGCGGGTCTCCCTGCCGTAGACCCATCTTGTGCACCAGTTTCATTCCAAGAATTCCACTGAGCAAAATCTTCGAAGAGGAAGTCGCAAGCAACAAGGCCACAATATCACACCAGCGCTACCCAAACCCAAATCCTCTCAACACCCCCAGAATGTAGCTCCAATGTACTGAATCAAACACCTTTGCAATTCCCAATTTGAGGAACAAAAGTGGTATTTTCTTCCCGTGAGCTTCTTTGATCACATTTTTAACATACAAAAAATTATCTTGGATAGATCTTGTCTTCACGAAGGCACTTTGATTTGAAGACACCAGGTTTTTAAGTTCAGGCCCCAACCTAACTGCCAGTAGTTTGCATGCTATCTTTGCAATACTATGCATGAGACTAATCGGCCGAAAATCCTGAGCAGTTTCACCCCCTTCCTTCTTCGGCAAAAGCACAACGTGAGCTGAGTTTAAGAGATGCCATTTATTCCCTCTCAGTCCATGAAGTTGCTGCAGGGCCTGCACTAGATCCTTTTTTATTATGTCCCAACAACTCTTGAAAAAGAGCCCCACATATCCATCGGGGCCTGGGGCCTTTTCCCCATGAATATCCATGACTACAGCCCTGATTTCTTCTTCAAAAAACTGAGCATCAAGGTGTTCTAGCTGTAACCTTGGCAGCCCAAGAAAATCCTAGTATAGGCCAATTCTTCTATGCTCCTCCTTGCCAATCAGATTCTTGAAATGTTCAAACAGCAACTCACTCTTAGCAGCATGATCATTAACAACACCATTCCTCCCAGAAAAAGTGGGGATATGATTCTTTCGGCGTCTTCCATTAGCTCTTAGGTGAAAGTTTTTGGAATTAGCGTCACCTTCCTTTATCCAAAGCATTCTAGATCTTTGCCTCCACTTTATTCTATCAAGTGCAGCAAAGCCTAACAATCTGTCCTTCAGAAAGGACCTCAATTGCTTTTCCTCGGCAGAGAGACTTCGACTTTCTTGAGCAACATCTAATCTGAAAATAACCTCGTGTGCTATATCAGACTTGAGTCTAATTTCTTGACCTCTTTTCCTGTCCCAACTTTTCAGTCCCTTTGCTGTCCTACTAAGCTTGATATGCAACCTTTTAATAGCATCTTGAGTATGTACTGGTTTGTCCCACTCCTTTTTATCCACCTCAGCAAAACCATCCATCTTTGTCCAAAAAATTTCAAATCTAAATCCTTTGAAATTCTTGCGCTCCATCTTTTTGAGGAAAAGTGGGCAATGGTCTGAGATAGACGAAGAGGCTGGCGTTAGCTGAAATTGAGGATAGTGCAGCTCCCAATCCTTGGACATAAAGACTATGTCAATTCTCGTGTTGGTCGCATTATCCCTTTCGTTACACCATGTGAACCGGCGGCCATGCAATTGGAATTCCCGGAGCTCAAGATCTTCCAGTGCAGCCTTCAAGCAGCTCATCTGTCTTAAATTTAAATTTGAGTTGCTCTTGTCTTCAGCAAGCAATTAGAATTCCCCCTTTAGTTCCCACATCTGGTTTGAACACAAAATTGTCCTTGAACTGAGAACCCAGCGTTTCCTTCATGATCTGCTTATCAATCAGTGCCATCTTGGTTTCTTGGAAACAGATTAAGTTGCAATGCTTGTCAGTAAGAAAATCAAGGATGACTTTCCTTCTCGCCGGGTTATTTAAACCCCTAATGTGGGGGATATGCCGAACGGGTATACCTGCCATGGTGGATAAATCCTGGCCCACCAGGATGTCCCATCATGGACAAAGCCGGATGGCTTGGTTGGGCAGCCCAAAGGGGCAGAAGCGCAAGGTAAAGCCTAGGGCCGGCTTAGTGAAGTCCAAGACGATGGCAGGAGGAACGTCCGCTTTACGGAGCAAGTTAGGGTTTCAGCCGTGTTAGTCTAGGACTCGTGATCTAGGTCGGTTAGTACTTTCCTTGTAGGGGAAGGCACGACACCTTTATAAGCCGGCCTTCCAGGAGCCTCAGGGCTATGCTTTACAATCTCATTGTAACCTGTACACATATTCGCCTTTAGTGAATTATAGCAGCATGTAGGATCTCGCCGCCGTTATGAGATCCGAAGCTGGGTAAACCTCTGTGTGCATTCCCCACAATCTCTACGGTATGCATGGCTACCTACTATGGATCCGCGTTACCAATACCTCGACAGTTGGCGCCTACCATGGGGCCAAAGGCGTCGGGAGTTACGTTCCAGGCGGGAGCGATGGGCGAGGTCGGCAAAACTGTGGCGGTGGGCCGCGCCCGCATCTCCGGCAACTTAGGATGCATCGAGGAGGATGGATCATACATCCCAGCAAACGACGATCTCGTGTCCGGCTTCGTCGTCCCCTTCGGCACCATCAACATCTTCATGGGATTCACGGCTGAAGCGTATGGATGCCCCAGGGGATCTGGCGCATTCTGGCCCACCCACCACCCCATCGATCAAACAATCGACCAGCAAGGTGGATCAGATCTGGCTTTCTCCTCGGAGTTCGCCTATCACGATCTCAGCGACTCTGACACCCAAAGCGAGACTGACTCTAGCTCCTCTGTCGGGCTCAGGGAGTCCGCCTCTCACTTTGTCGGTGTCATAGCTGCATCTGGCCCTATGCCGTCCACTTCTAATCCTGAATCGATCCTTCCTGCCTTACAGACATGAGTTGATTCAGAAGCCGGATCTGAGTCCACCACCCCAATGGAGGAAGGTTCAGATTCCGATGCAAGCAAGGAGGATGATTTTGCGGCACGGGTTGACACCATTGCGTATGGCTCAGCCAGCGCCAAAGAAGTCTTAATGACTACTCAGATCGGAACTCCCAAGGAAACTGGAGCGGCAGCGGCCGAAACAAAAGCTGACGAAGCCGAAGCTTCCTCCAGCATCAAACATCTCGATAACAGGGCGACAAAGCCGGCAGAGGTACCTAACCTCAAAGGATCTTCCCCGGCCACCCCCATCGAAGAAAAAGACCTCGAAAGAACAAAGGAGGAGCACGCCCGCCTGCCCGAGATGCTCAGAACACCTCTGGGACCAAACCCGACCGCGGACAAGCTTGAGGACAGGCGAAAAGCACTCCTCATGGAGACTGAAGTTAACATTAAGTACAAGCTGTCCCTCCTTAACAAGGAAAAAGAGCTAATTCTACCAGAAAAGGCTTGAGATGAGGAAGAGTATCGACGTACCCGGGATGTCGAGAAATTCCACAACGCAAGAAAACGGCGCGACCCTCACCTGCATCGGGATTTGGCAGAAAACTTTGAAAGGCCTTCTGCCCAAAAGCCCCTAAAGGCTTGGCAAAAGTACCCTTATCGAGTCAACCCAGATGGAATCATCTTCTTCTCCACGTCGACAAAAAATCTAGAAGCTGCCAAGGAGATCATGGAAGACGAGTCTGTCCCGATTGAGGAGCGCCACCACTACTCGAAGATGCTCATCGACAAGGCGGCTCAGCAACAAGCCAGGGCGGATTCCGGCTCGAAGCTGGCAGATGAAACGCGTCTTTGCAAAACGGCCACCGCTGGAGGCGGAGGCCCAGAGGACCCGACAGGTTCTAGTAGTCATGGCAACAAGGGTAAAGAACCCAAGAAAGACGAATTTCCTAAAAAGCATAGGGATGAGTCTAAAACAGGATCTAATTGCCACAATGACAAGGCAAAAGACGACCGCCAGCACAGAGACAACGATCGCCATAAGAAGAACGATGCGCCTCGTCGAGACAGAGAGCAAGATAAAGGCGCAAGAAGGGAGAGCGATCCGCTTAACATGCCACCTCCGCCCGCACCCCGGGCAAGAGACGAAGGACATAGGGGCAACAGGGACTCGCCTCCACGACGGTCTCGCTCCCGCTCTCCGCCTCGCAGAAGCCATCATGAGGAGCCAAGGCACAGTCGATCAAACCAAGGGTCGGCCAAGGAGCACACTCATGTATCTGACGCTCGCACTCGCATAGATGAGATAAAGGCGGCCAGAGAAGAGTCATACCTTGGGCCCAAATGCTTCGGTCCGGCAATTCGCAAAGTGCAGCTCCCATCCTCGTTAGGCAATGTCAAGAAGATTGTGAACAAGTACAACAGCTCCGATAACCCGGATACGTGGCTGCCTGATTACATCCATGCCGTCGGAATTACCGATGGTGATTACAACGCAGCCTTCCTTTTTGTTCCACTTATGTTAGAAGGAACGGCCCGGTTATGGATTGACACCTTGCCGAAAAAAGTATTCACAACTGGCAGGACATGCAGAGGAACTTCACGCAACACTTCTCCTGTACATACAAGTGTCCAAAGGCTTATCCCGATCTCCTAAAGTGCATTCAGGTGGTGGGAGAATCAAGCCATGCTTTCATCTCCAGGTGGACGGAGACTAAGAACGCATGTGAAGGAGTATCAGAGACCCATGCCATACATGCATTTATGAACAGCCTGAAGAAAGTCAACATGATGAGACACATGTTAGCCAACCAAAACATCAAGCAGCTCGGGGAACTATTAGACAGCGCGAATAATTACGCTGCAGCAGAAGACGACGCCCGAGCAGATGACGGTGATGTGCGCATGGACATGGCGGTGAATCCAGAAAAGCAGAACAATCGCCAAAGCTGAAAAAAGAGCCAAGCCAATGACCAGCCGGGACCATCAAAGGAAATTGCTTTTGCTAACAAGAAAGGCGGCCCGAGCAATGCTAGCAGGTGGCATAGCAGAAAGGGTGATGACAGTCAGGGACCAAGAGTAATCAAGGTCACATATGACGACATCAAAGACGAACCCTGTGCCCATCACAACAAGCTTGGCAAATGCACTCATACCAATAGGCAGTGCCGCCTTAACGGTGACATCAAGAAAGATCCCGATGCTGGATACAAGGCAAAGCAGTTCAAGCGCAAAAACCACAAAGACAAAAAAGAACAAAAGGACAACGAGGAAAGCGCCTCGGAGACAAAGGAGCCGGAGCATAAGCAGAAGAAAGGCGAAAAGTTCCCTAGGGTCGAAGAAAGTCTTGTCACATTCCTGGCCACACCATCAGCCAAAAAGGAAAAGGCGGCCTGGAAGGAACTCAACGCCACTATGGCGGCAGTTCCTCAGTATCTCAACTGGTCCGAGTATCCCATTACATGGGACCATAGTGATCACCCTGATCAGGTTCCACAAAACCCAGGAAACTACGCACTTGTTGTTAACCCAATTGTGCAAAAATGCAGGCTTTCAAAGGTGCTTATGGACGGAGGAAGTAGCATCAACATCCTCTATCTTGAAACCTTGAGGCAGATGCGTCTATCCGAAACACAGTTGCAGCATAGCACTGTCAAGTTTCATGGCATTGTACCGGGCAGGCAGGCAAGCTCCATGGTCACAATCGTGCTAGATGTCACTTTTGGCGAGGAAACCAATTACATGATGGAAGAGGTCGCCTTTGAGGTGGTACCGTTCAAAAGCGCATATAATGCAATCTTCGGTCGCCTAGCTTTTGCCAAATTCATGGCACGCCCGTGTTACATCTACATCAAGCTCAAGATCCCTGGACCAAATGGAATCATCACCGTCAATGGCAATTTCAAGAAGGCGAAGGAATGTGAAGCCGGGAATGCCATCTTTGCCGAAGCAGTCATTAGCGCCGAGGAGCTAGAGCGGTACAAGAAGGAGGTCAACCCTGATGAGATGCCGACTGGTAAGAAGCCGCCTTGTGCATCAGACGTCACCTTCAAAGCCAGCGCAAACTCCAAGAAAGTAAAGCATGACGACACGGATGCCAGCAAGACGACGAACATAGGCACAGACCTAGGAGACGCATAGGAAGGCGCGCTCGTCAAGTTCCTCCGTGAGAACCGGGATATCTTCGCATGGTCACCTTCTGACATGTCAGGTGTACCCCAGGAACTTGCTGAGCACAGCCTCAACGTCTTCAAAGGCGCAAAACTAGTGAAGCAGGGTCTACGTTGTTTTGGTCCAGAGAAAAAGAAAGCCATAGGAAAAGAGATAGCGTGACTTACTGTCACTAAGTTTATTAGGAAAGTCATTCATACAGAATGGTTAGCAAATCCTGTATTAGTACCTAAGAAGGACGTGAAAGACTTGCGCATGTGCATAGATTTCACCGGCTTAAACACAGCCTGTCCTAAAGACCCATTCGCATTGCCACGAATTGATCAGGTCATAGATGCTGTATCAGGTGCTGAATTACTATGTTTTTTGGATGCTTACTCTGGTTACTACCAAATCAAGATGAAGGAGTCTGATCAAATCAAGACTTCCTTCATCACGCCTTTTGGAACATTTTGCTACATAACCATGCCTTTCGGGCTAATAATGCCGGCTCAACGTACCAGCGATGCATCCAACATTGCCTACACGATCAAATAGGACGTAATGTTCATGCTTACATCGATGACATTGCAATCAAGTCAAAGAAACGCGATGACCTCATCACCGACCTCGCAGAAACCTTCGATAACCTAAGGAAATATAAGATGAAGTTAAATCCGGGAAAATGCTTTTTTGGCGTCCCAGCAGGAAAACTTCTTGGCTTCATCGTTTCCGAGAGAGGGCTCAAAGTTAACCCCGAAAAGATCCGAGCTATCTTAGACATTAAAAAACCTACATGTCTTAAAGATGTCCAAAGGCTCACAGGATCCGCAGCAGCTGTAAGCCGTTTTATAAGTCGACTTGGGGACAAAGCTTGACCCCTATACATGCTGTTGAAGAAAACAAAAACCTTCGTCTAGACTGAAGAGGCAGATGCCGCCTTAGCACAGTTAAAAGACACCTTGGTCAAGTCACCAATTTTGGCGTCGCCTCAACCACAGGAGCCAATGCTACTATATATGGCGGCCACTAACCTGGTTATTAGTGCAGTCGTTGTCGTCGAACGGATGGTAGACGGAAAAGAATTGCCAGAGCAAAGGCCGGTGTATTATATTAGCGAGGTCTTCTCTGAGTCGAAACAACGTTACCCCCACTACCAGAAGATGGCTTACGGAGTTTTCTTTGCTGCCAAGGAAATTGCGCCACTATTTCCAAGAACACCCAATCACGGTAGTCAACAAGGCACCATTGGGTGATATCATCAACAACACAGATGCTACAGGACGTGTAGCTAAGTGGGGAATTGAGTTAGCAGCATTCGACATCCAGTACAAGCCAAGCATAGCCATTAAATCACAGTCGTTAGCCGATTTTATCGCAGACTGGACGGAAGCAATGGATAGACTTCCCCTCCCTGATGAAGAGTATTGGGTCATGCACTTTGACGGGTCCAAAATGTTGCAGGGATCGGGAGTAGGCGTTGTACTGAAGAACCCAAAAGGAGATAAAATGTGTTACGTCTTGCAAATACACTTCAATGCCTCCAACAATGTTGCAGAATATGAGGCTCTGTTGCATGGATTGCATGTCGCAAAAGACTTAGGCGTCAACCGCCTTTTGTGTTATGGCGATTCAGACCTTGTTGTTCAACAGTTGGAGGGTACATGGGATGCCAAGAGCCCAACAATGGCAGAATACCGACGCATAGTCGATGAGTTTGGGCGATGCTTTGTCGGCTTAGAGGTCCACCACGTCAAGAGAGAAGAAAATGAGGCAGCGGATGCCTTAGCTAGGATGGGGTCAAAAAGACAGAAGGTGCCATCAGATATTTTCTTAGAGCACCTCCATGTGTCGTCTATCAAAGGCGGAGATGAAGACGACCCCAGGGCTTCACAGGTTGTTTCCTTCATGCTCGTCACACCAGATTGGACCCAGCCTTACATTAATTTCCTACTAAACAAGGAAGAGCCAGAGGATGAAGTCTTAAGGCGGCAGGTGGTACGCAGGGCGAAGGCGTACACGATCATCAATGGACAGCTTTATAAGCGGAGTACTACTGGAGTATATCAACGCTGTGTTTCGCCAGCTAAAGGGTAGGAGATACTTGACGAAATTCACGCAGGGTGCTGCGGCCATCACGCATCTGCCTGGACCATCGTCGCCAAGGCCTTTAGACATGGATTTTTCTAGCTCACGGCAAAGCAGGACGATGAAGAACTTGTCAGGAAATGCGAAGGATGCCAGTGATACGCAAGACAGCCTCACATGCCGGCCCAAGAATTGCGAACCATACCAATCACATGGCCGTTCGCGGTCTGGGGACTGGACATGGTTGGTCCATTCAGAACAGCAAGAGGCGGCGTAAAACATCTCTTAGTAGCGGTTGACAAATACACCAAGTGGGTCGAAGCAAAACCTATCAAAAAAGTTGACGGGGAAACGGCCAAAAAATTCGTTATTGAAATCATCACGCAATTTGGCGTCCCCCATAGTATCATAACAGATAATGGGACAAATTTTGCCTTGGGATAATTAGCAAAGTACCGTGGACAAGTCGGTATCCGTCTTGACTTAGCGTCAGTGGCACATCCACAATCAAATGTACAAGTCGAGCGAACAAATGGCATAATTCTGTAGGGAATAAAGCCACGACTAGAGATACTTTGCACCGCACGGCTGGAGCTTGGGTTGAAGAATTACCGGCTGTTCCTTGGAGCATATGCACAACTCCGAACAGATCAATGGGTTACACACCCTTTTTCCTTATATACGGCGCAGAAGCCATGCTCCCAACTGATGTCCTACACGACACGCCTCGTGTATCAGCCTACGTCGAAGCAGACGCAGAAGAAGCCCGACATGACGGCTTAGACCTTCTCGAAGAAGAAAGAGAGATATCACTCCAACGCTCCGCCATTTATCAGCAGAACATGCGGCGTTATCATAGTCGCAAGGTTCGACGGAGGTCTTTTCGAGAAGGCGAATTGGTGCTTCGCCTTGTTCAACAAAAAGAGCACAAACTCTCCCCTCCATGGGAAGGACCCTTCGTTATCAGCAAAGCGCTTAAGAATGGGGCATACTATCTTGTGGACCTCCGCGATCTCGAGAAAAAGAAGAAGAGAGGCCGCAAAAGAAAAAGGAATGAAGAAGCAGAGCTCAAAGAGACGAAACGTCCTTGGAACATTGAGCAGCTACATCCTTTTTACACTTAGAAATTCTATTGCAAACACACCATATATGTTCATGAAATAAAAGTCTTTGGTTCGCTCAAATCTTTTGTACATGAGATCCCGCCGTCTTTTGTTTCCATTCGATCATATATTTTGATAAAAATATCAATGTTAACCCGAATTTGCCTCGTGCTTGTGGTTACATACATGGTACTTTTGCCTTTAGGCCTTACTAAACTAAAAAATGCGTCCGTCCAACAGTATTTAGTTGATCGAATGTATGCCGGCTTGTCCTTAGTAGATGCTCCACGCACCAAAGGCCGACACCATTTCTGTGTTTAAACAGTTTGGTTTATTAACCCTGTTGCCAGCGAAGTGTTTTCCGTGCTTTAGGTTCAGCCAGCATACGAAAAGACTAAAGCATACAAGCCAGCAAACTCAAAGATGGATAAGGAACAAAGTTTGCAAGCATTCAAATTCAGTGCATGCGTCACAAAACAAACATGTTCACAAAATAAGGCTTCTGCCATTACAGACCATAAGTTAAGTTTTTTGTGGCATCTCACACAACACGCTTAATACAAAGTTTTTTGCCTGCATTTTATGCAGGGGACTGGGCAGGAGAGGAGGTCGGGGACTTGGTTGCATCCACGCCAGTCTCAGATTCGCCTTCTTCTTCCTCAACTTCTTCGTCTTCGGACTCGTCACCGTTTCCAGTGGTTTGCTCGGACGGCTCGGCGTCGTCATCAGAAACGTTGGCATGGCGTGGAGGAATGGGTCTCTTGGAGAAGAAGATGGACAAATCCACCATATCGGCAACAGCAGAGGCAAAGCCGGAGATGGAGGCATAGACTTGTTCTTTGACGATCTTCTTGGTTCTTGCCGTCTCTTCCCTTGGTTGGAAAGCACTTGACCACCCGCCACGGGTTGACATCCGGGTAGTGGCCCCAAACAAGGCCTAGGGCAAGCTTGGCTCCGCCTCTCGTAGCTGACCGCATACGTTCCGTCATTTCTAGGACGCAGCTTTCGAGCTGTGGCAGAAGGTTGCATATGTTCGTCACAAGGGCGAGCTTTTTCGGGAAAATGCTGGCAACAAGGCCCTTTCCCGCAACATACAACCCGGACACGACTTTGCCACATTCAAGAATCAATTCCAAACGCGTGTCCGGAGTTAGTCTCTCCCCAAATCCAGCGGGAACTGTGGGGAAAGGCGAAATTGAGATAATGATAAAAGCCAAGTGTTTGTTTTGAACAGTAAAGGGTAAAGGCAAAAAGGATTACCAAGCAGCTTTTCGTCAATGGCGGTGGATTCATCGACTCGGCGTTCAAGCTGGCCCTGCAGGCTTTGGATACGCATGGAGTTCTTTTTGGCTTGTGTTTGCAGAGTCAGCAGCTCTTTCTTCAGCTTTTCTTGCTCTGCGGCAGCGCTCTCCTGTACAGCCTTAAGATTGGACTCGGCCGTCTTGCGAGTCTCCTCCAGCTCCTTGAACAAGGCGGAATTTTCACGCCGCACGACCTTGATGTCGCCAGTCTCATCCACAATCTGCTTCGCCTTAGCCACCACCTCTGCAAAACACACAAATCATGTGTAAGCAATACATGCTTCTGCAAAAACATGAACTAAGAAGCTTCTGCAAAGCATTACCTTGGTTTGCCTTATTCTCAGCAACAGTTTTCTTCAAAATCTGCCTTTGGCTATTCAACGAGTACCATAGGTCACAGGTGAGCCGCTCACTTGTCTGCTGAGTGATACAATGGTTATAATACGAAATGATAAGAAAGACATCGCAATTCTGGCTATTACTAAGCTAGAAAAAGGTGCTTGGGGACTTGGACACACTAGGATTATGTCTACGAGCAAGAAAGACTATTATGCCGGCTTCTAAATACAGCTCGACATAATGCTCGGGGACTAGGGTGTAGACATTAAGGCAGGAAATTTACCTGCATCTTGTTCTTCAACGCCTTATAACTATTCTTCATTGTGACGTACAATTCGTCACAATTATCTTCCAAGTTCAGGATGGTCAGAGTCTGACCAACAGGCCTTAAGGAGGCAGGCGGCTCGTTCTTCTCCTTCTCCTCAGCAAGCATGTCGGCTATGTTCGGTAAAATATAGCCCTCATCATCAAAAAGCTCCTTCTTCACCATGTTACGAATGGCGTCGCGAGTCAAGGGCTCGTTCTGCTCACCCATATCAATGACGGCCGCCTTTCCGGCGGCGGTAGCCCTTTCCAACTTCTCAGCATCTGTCTTCTCAGGCAGGACGGGGAAGTCCATCTCCATCTGATGGTCTCCAGAGCTGCCCTGGCCAATTTCCAGCTGGATGGAGGGGGTGAGAGGAGCAACTGCTAGAGAAGGATTAGTCGCCTTCTTGCGTCCATATATCTTCTTCTTAAGGGGAGCGGATGGCTTAATCCTGTGGATCACACATACAAAATGAGAACATATTTATAAAGAAATGATTGTTTCCTAACGGCTGGAATTCGGCTTACTTTTGAACTGGCACGTTAAAGGCGGCCTCTTCATCATCCTCAATGTCATGCACTACAGCATCAGGAGGAATGACGGCTTCAGCTCGTTTCCGCCTTTCTGCAGCAGTGGTAGCTGCTGGAGCCCCTGTAGCTTTTCGCTTTCGAGTCTTTGATGGCTCGGGCGCCGCTTCTGGCACATAGAACAGAGGGTTAGCAGGTTATCAGGAAGGAGGGCAAGCTGAAGACGAAAGAAAGCAATGATAAAGCATACGTCATAAAGAAATCATCATGTAATGAAAGACGGTAAAGTCCTTACCGATGGTGCCGGATTGGCGGCCGTGTACATGGGACGCTGTTCCGTGAGTTAGACCCTTTCCTTGGCAATCCTCTTGAAACAGTACAAGAAGGCGTCATGGGTCAGGTCATTTTCGCTTACGCGAAGAGGATCCGTCTTCTTGTCCGTGTAGGTGCACATGAGGCCTTTGTTCTCCCTCAGAGGATGGATTCGCCTTGACAACGAGTAGATTATGGTGTCCGTACCCGTAAGCTTGGGCACGACAGTTTTTGTCAAGTATTCTATCCGCCTTTGCATGCGACGGAGGTTGTCAGGGAGGACCTTAACCGGCTTCTCGTCCCAAGAAAGCCGTGACTCAGCTGCTGCATTAATAAAGCGCGGAATCCCAACTGTCTTACCAACTGGGGCATGTCTTTTCAGTAAAAGAAGGTGCTGCTCCAGCCTTTGACCGAATCTATCTTAGGCGCCTTAGGATACCAGCTCCTATTTCTACGCAAATTAAGGCTAACGGTGCCCAAAGTGAGCAGTTCTTCGTCTTCAGTTTGGCGTTTGCATGTGAAGCAATACTTGAAGAAATCTAAGCTGGGCTCTATGCCAAAATACCCTTCAAACAATGCCATAAAGCCGGACAGATAAAGAATGCTATTGGGGCCTATGTTATGGGGCTGAAGGCCATAGTAATCCAAGACGGTTTGGAAGAATGGATGCGGTGGCAAGGACACGCCGAGAAGAAGATGAGACGTAAGCATTACCCGCTCGTCGCCTTCTGGAGCAGGAATGGGATGACCAAATGCAAACCTTCAATGGCATTTGTCCTTGGGAGGAAGAATGCCCTCTTTCTGCAGCTCCATGAGGTCGCCGTCGATGACGGTCAACGTGGCCCAATGGCGAGAGGACGCTTCTTCGCCCTTCTCCTCTGCGTCCGCTGCATCGCCCTTCTCGGAGGGCTGGGCGATTTTCTCTCCTTCAGGCGCCGCCATCGCAGCCGCAGCCGCAGCTGGCGCCGCCGCGCTGGAAGAACACGCCTCCGCCGCGCCCATATCCTTCGATGCTAGATCTCGCGTCGTCGCCGCCGACACTGCGGCGTCCGCTCCCAAAGCCTCCATGGATTGATGTGGGTGGAAATGGGGAGTTGGGGTTCGTCGGTGCTGGCGGATTGCGGCGAGCTCGAGGAAGAAGAGGGCACGGGGGGAAATGGATCGATGAGATCGCTCAAACAGTGTTAACCCCTTATGTAGGGGAAGCTCCATGATTCGTGCGGAGGAAGATCAATCGCGTGATCTTCGCAACATGTCCCGTAACGGCAGCGGTCGTGGGTATCTTCTCCCCGACGCTTCGGGGTTCGTGGGCGGGAAAAACGCAATGATGGCGCCTCTGTGAAGTTTTGCATTTGTCCAAACTGTCGTGGACCGGCGTGGACTGCAGTGATGTCATGATAAGACTGGACGCTGACGGAATCTTTCTGATAGACGTCTCAGTCGTAGAAAGGTTCGTCTTATCGTTTAAGACGAACGAATTGTCTTCTGTAGGAATGCTCCAAGGTCTTCCAACAGCCTTCAAACAAGAGGTGAGTTGGAGAATAATTCGGCTTCTTCCAAAAGCGGCGGATGGAGAACTTGAACCTTTCCGGGGACTACTGTGGGGGATATGCCGAACGGGTATACCTGCCACGGTGGATAAATCCTGGCCCACCAGGGTGTCCCATCATGGACAAAGCCGGATGGCTTGGTTGGGCAGCTCAAAGGGGCAGAAGCGCAAGGTGAAGCCTAGGGCCGGCTTAGTGAAGTCCATTACGAAGGCAGGAGGAACGTCCGCCTTACGGAGCAAGTTAGGGTTCCAGCCGTGTTAGTCTAGGACTCATGATCTAGGTCGGTTAGTACTTTCCTTGTAGGGGAAGGCACGACGCCTTTATAAGCCGGCCGTCCAGGAGCCTCAGGGCTACGCTTTACAATCTCATTGTAACCTGTACACATATTCGCCTTTAGTGAATTATAGCAGCACGTAGGATCTCGCCGCTGTTATGAGATCCGAAGCTGGGTAAACCTCTGTGTGCAATGGAGCCCTCCACGTTCTTCCCCGCAATCTCTACGGTACGCATGGCTACCTACTATGGATCCACGTTACCAATACCTCGACACCTAATGTTCCAAATTGCGACTAGCAGATCCATAGATAAAACTAGCTGAACTCAACACACAGAAACAGAGCCTCCCGCATGGGGGGCAAAAACTCACAACCTAAAGACAAACTCACTACGACCACAACCCACAGGGATCCATTGTCGGAGACTGGTCCCAGAACTAGGGATGTGTCTCACTGAAGGCAGGAATCGAAAGGGGGCTGAACACGCTGTCAAACAACCCTCAACTACCTCGGCGACGGTGCTCGTCGAGCTCGGTGAGGGACATCACGACAGAGAGTAAACACGAGCCGCTACCCAGGTTCGGGCCACCGTGAGGTGTAAGACCCTACTCCTGCTTGGTTGCATTGCATTGCTTGTGGAGGTTATAGTACAGAGAGCTATGCTCGGGAGGAACTATGGTGGAAGGAGCCTCGTCTCCCTGGACGTGGTGTGGACGAGCTCTAATTGGTTGAGTCTAGGCTTGAATGGGGGATCGATGGAGTGGAAGATGGAATCCAATGGAGATCCTTTCTCTCGGTCGTACACTGCCTCCCTATATAGATGCATCGGGCCTCTTCCCCCAATTCATCTAGGCGGGAAGGGCTACCACATGGCGACGAAGGAGGAGGACAGTGCACGGTCACGGAGCTGCCCATGGACTCGGTCCATGGTAGGGAGCGTCGTCCTCTTGGCAGGAAATGCCACCGTCCATCCAGGACGGTGGGCTGGCGCTGGAGAGGCCCGTGGGATGCCCCACGGTGACGTCGGCTTGGAGCGTAGCGGCCAGCGGCCCCCTTATTACCGGAATGGCAAGCCTTGTAGCCTCCTTTGCTTGGTGCAGATTTGTTGACCGCTTTAATCACCAAAGAGGCAACTGCGGCGTGGTCGTCACTGCGCGCAGGCGCGCGCGTCACTGCGTCGGGCGCAGAGGCCATGTGCGCTCTGTCGCGGAGGCAGAGCTTGCTTTCACCCGAAGGAACCTCGCGAGGGCTGGGTTGCCTCGCCGACGTGTTTGAGTACTTGACGCCTCGCGAGGGAGGCCTCACGAGGGAGGCGCGGACGTGCGCCAGGACTTCGTGGTATGTTCGACGGGAGAAGCCCTCGCGAGGGAAAGGTCCCTCGTGAGGCTCACCAGGCTGAGACGCCTGGTCCTTAGCAGAATCTTCTGCGGAGTGTTGAGGGCTGTGGCTGGCCGACCCGTGGTACCCTGGTTTCCACTGGGCCGACAGTAGCCCCCGTGTCGTGGGTTTGTCACGTCAGATGTCATGGATGACTTTGTAGGTGTGAGATTTGCGCAAGTCAATCGTCTCCGAGCATGAGATCGCAGGAACAAGGACGAACACAGATTTACCCAGGTTCGGCCCCTCAATGTGAGGTAAAGACCTACTTCCTGCCTACCCTAGATTGGTATTGATATGATATATGTGGTGTTACAATGGAGGCGATCCGATCTGGGTACTCGCCGTAAGAACTAGGTTTTAGGGCTTGATAGTTGACCCTATCTAAGTCCTGCGAGTCCTCTTTATATACACAGAGGCTCGCTAGGTTACAAGAGTTCTACATGAAGCCGATTGTCTTCTTGTCTTCCAAGGCAAGTTTTACCACCGACCTTCTGGAGCCTTCCTTTGGCAGGCCGCGATCCTTGATCGGCCCATCTTTACATGGCCCAATAATAGCGTGATCATGAAGATGAAGTCGCCGTTTTGGCTTTGAATAAGTCGCGGGTTAATTATTCCCCCGACATTAGCCCCCAAGTGTAGCCTGAACTTCATGGAATATCTTGATATGTTTTCTTGATCTTGAAAGGTTCCTTGGACGTTTAGGCTGCACTTTTTTCTTTCTGGCTTGCACTTCCTTGCTTTGCGACTCATGATCACGTTGGATTGGCTTTTACTCGCACTTTTGGGGGGCCTTGAAGATGCATCTGACTTCGTGAGCTTCTTACTCTGTCAAGGTTTGCCTGATAGCTTCAACACTTGATGATGACCAATCTTCAAATTTTTGATGACAATATGTTGTAGCCCCCAAGGATTGAGCTGATGTGATTTGACAATCATCTCAATTCTTCTCAGAGGTTTTGAAGATCGTCACCTGTAGCTTGATATCATAGATAAAAACAATTGTTAAGATATAAGCAATTGCAATTGGTGTTGCCGTACTATAAGCAGTACATTGACCTCTAGTTAGGCCTTTCTGAATCCATTAAGTGGGCACTCGCGCGACTCAGTATTTCCTAGGAACATGTGTGTTCAGGGTCGAGAGCGGCCATGATAGGCAATCAAGCTCGATTGACGCCACACCCCAGTACTTTGGACGCATAATGCAAGTTGCAATCCGACTTAAGGTAAGTTTGATAGTTGCCAGTAGGTTGGCTGTTTCAGGGTACAAAGCCCCCAAGAAACAAATGATATATAGCTATAAGCAGCTTTGTTTATGATGACACATAAGGTCGCGCCTTGGTGGCAACCGAGTGTTATACATAGGGTTGGGTCGCACGTAGGCGGCGATCCCAGTTTGAGACATACGGCCGCGCCTAGGTGGCGGCCGATTTCTGATACATAAGGTACGGCCGCGCCTAGGTGGCGGCCGATTTCTGATACAGGTGTTGCAGGTCGCGCCTAGGTGGCGACCAATTTTGAAGCAGGAGCCCTTAGTGGCTAGGATGATACTCAGCTATAGGCAGCTGGAAAAGATGAAACTTAGCTCTGATTAGCTTTTTTATGTGTAGTAAGGTCGCAGTTGCGCGACGTTCCAAGGGCGAGGCGCTTCTAGACGATCCTCGAAATCATGGCGATCACTGCTTTCTTCCTCACATCCAGCAGATAGTACGATCCATTGTTTAGTTTTTTGCTGATGATGTAGGGTCCTTCCCATGGAGAGATAGCTTGTGCATTCCCTTGTGGTCTTGCTTGAGTCGCAGCACTAGGTCTCCTTCTTGAAAGGTGCGGGTTCTGATGCGTCTGGCATGATAGCGTCGCAAGTCTTGCTGATACACCGCTGACCTTGATGCTGCCAAATCTCTGACCTCTTCTAATGTGTCCACAGAATCCTGCCGAGCTGCTTCATTATCTGCTTCGACATAGGCCGCAACTCTTGGTGAATCATGTATGATATCGCTGGGCATAACCGCTTCTGCTCCATAGACCATAAAATATGGTGTAAATCCTGTGGATCTGTTAGGGGTTGTTCTTAAGCTCCATAGCACGGCTGGCAGTTCCTCCACCCAACATCCTGGAGATGCTTCAACCTTTTCAATAAGGCGCGGCTTAATTCCATGGAGAATTTCCTGGTTAGCTCGCTCAGCTTGTCCATTGCTCTGTGGATGTGATACTGACGTGAGGTCCAGCCTTATCCCATTGTTTGCACAAAATATTTGTGTAGCTCCTTCAGAGGTGTTGCTCCCGTTGTCTGTAATGATACTATGGGGATATCCAAAGCGGAATATGACCTTCTTCAAGAACTTGACTGCTGTTTCAGCTTCACAATCTCCCACGGGTTCTGCTTCTATCCACTTTGTGAATTTGTCCACCACGACCAGGAGGTGAGTTTTTCCCGTTGGGGACCGTCTGAAGGGCCCTACCATGTCAAAACCCCATACGGCGAAAGGCCATGTGATGGGTATTGTACGAAGTGCTTGAGCTGGCATATGATCTTGCCTGGCGTATCTTTGGCATCCATCGCACACTCTGACAATCTGCTCAGCGTCTGCTAGCGCCGTTAACCAGAAGAAACCATGTCTGAACGCCTTTGCCACCAAAGATCTTGACGAAGCATGATGGCCACAATCGCCTGCGTGAATTTCGTGCAAGATTTTTCGTCCTTCTTCTGGTGATACGCATCTTTGGAATGTCCCCGCAACGCTGCGCTTGTATAGCTCATTGTTTATTATTGTGTAGGCCTTGGATCGCCGTGTTATTTTGCGCGCCTCTACTCATCCTCTGGTAGCACTCCGCGACTTAAATATGCCATGTATGGCTCTGTCCATGCTGGCTGTTCATGCAGGGCTGCGACTAAAGTTGAATCGTCATCTGGCTCTGCGATGTCAATCTCTGCTGGAGGCTTAACTGATGGGTTATGCAACTCATCCAAGAAAACATTGGGCGGGACTGATTGTCTATTGGATCCAAGCCGAGACAAGGCATCTGCTGCTTCATTTTGTCGTCGATCAATATGTTCAACTTGGAAGCCAGTGAAGTGTCCAGCAATTCTGTCCACCTCTCTTCTGTATGCAGCCATGTTTGCATCCTTACTGTCCCATGTTCCAGAAACTTGTTGAGCTACCAAATCTGAGTCTCCAAAGCAACGTATGCGACTGACATTCATCTCCTTTGCTATACGGAGTCCGTGAAGCAATGCCTCATATTCTGCCACATTGTTTGTGCAATTGAAGTGTATTTGGAGCACGTATCTTAGCTTGTCTCCCTTGGGGGAAGTTAGTACAACTCCAGCCCCCGAGCCTTGTAGCTGTCTCGACCCATCGAAGTGCATGGTCCAGTATTTTGTTTCTGCCATGGTGGGAGCGACTTGAATTTCTGTCCAATCATTGATGAAATCTGCGAGAGCTTGCGACTTAATTGATGTGCGCGGCTCGTAACTTATATGGTGTGGACCCAACTCGATCGCCCACTTGGCTACTCTTCCTGTTGCTTCTCGATTGCGGATGATGTCTGCCAGCGGTGCCGAGCTGACCACAGTTATTGGGTGTTCCTGGAAGTAGTGCTTCAGCTTGCGACTCGCCATGAACACTCCAAACACTAGCTTCTGCCACTGAGGGTAACGCTGCTTTGAAGCCGTGAGCACTTCACTTACGTAGTATACTGGCCTTTGGACTGGGTACTCCTTTCCTGGCTCTTGTCTCTCTACAACCATCACGGCGCTTACGGCACGAGAGTTTGCAGCTATGTATAACAGCATGGGCTCTTTATCCTTTGGAGCCGCCAGAACTGGAGCATTTGTCAACTGACTCTTCAGGGCTGTTAAAGCTTCGTCGGCTTCTGAGTCCCAAACGAAGGTATCTGACTTTTTCAGCAATCTGTATAAAGGCAGGGCTTTTTCTCCCAGTCTTGATATAAAGCGACTTAACGCCGCGACGCAACCGGTGAGTCGCTGTACATCCTTGATCTTTTCTGGTTTTTGGAGGTCCATTACAGCCTTTATCTTGTCAGGGTTGGCTTCAATGCCTCTTTCTGACACTATGAACCCCAATAGCTTCCCCGCTGGTACTCCAAAGACGCACTTCGTCGGGTTGAGCTTCATGTTGTATCTTCTGAGATTTGTGAAAGTTTCTTCCAAGTCACTGATGAGATCCTGGCTTACTTGCGATTTAATGACAATGTCGTCCACATAGGCGTGAACGTTGCGACCTATCTGCTCATGCAAGCAACTTTGAATGCACCTCTGGTAAGTCGCACCTGCGTTCTTCAATCCAAAGGGCATGCTTACATAGCAAAAGGCCCCAAAGGGTGTGATGAAGGATGTCTTTTCCTGGTCCTCCTTCTTCATCTTGATTTGATGGTAGCCTGAATAGGCGTCTAGAAAGCATAACAACTCGCATCCGGCCGTTGAATCAATCACTTGGTCAATCCTTGGCAAGGCAAATGGGTCCTTCGGACAGGCTTTGTTGAGACTGGTATAGTCAATGCACATTCGCCATGTGCCGTTCTTTTTCATAACTAGGACTGGGTTTGCCACCCACTCCGGGTGATACACTTCTGTGATGAATCCTGCGGCCAATAGGCGAGCTATTTCTTCCCCTATCGCTTTTCTCCTGTCGTCGTGGAAACGCCGCAGTGGTTGCTTTACTGGCTTGGCCAAGGGGTTCACGTTAAGGCTGTGTTCTGCCAATTCCCTTGGTACCCCTGGCATATCTGATGGTTTCCATGCGAAGATGTCCTTGTTTTCCTGAAGGAAAGCGATGAGGGCCCGCTCCTGTTCTTTTTCCATGTGCGCTCCGATGCTCGCCTGCTTGGATGAGTCGCCAGGAACAAGGTCTATCTGCTTGGTGTCTTGGGCCGCTTTGAATTTCATTGGTGGTTCGGCGGATGGCGTGGTAACTACGCTCATATCATTGGGATCCACCTGCGACTTATAACTCTTTAGCTCTTCAGCAGCACAAGCTGATTCTGCGAAGGCTGCATCTCCTTCCTCGCACTCTATTGCTTTTTCTCTATCGCCGTGCACTGTGATGACCCCTCTTGGTCCTGGTATCTTCAGCTGTAGGTAAACGTAGCATGGCCTGGCCATAAACTTAGCAAAAGCTGTTCGTCCGAACAGGGCGTGATACGGGCTCTGGAATTTTACCACTTCGAAGCATATGAACTCGCTTCTGAAGTTTTCTTCCGTCCCAAAGGTTACTCCCAGGGTTATCTTTCCCACTGGCTGTGCTGACTTTCCTGGGACGATGCCGTGAAATACGGTCGTCGTGTGTTGCAGGCTGGAGTCCATGAGCCCCAAGCGCTTGAACGTATCGTAGTACATGATATTTATGCTGCTTCCTCCGTCCATAAGCACTTTGGTTAGCTTGTATCCTGCTACGTAGGGTGCCACAACTAGCGCCAGCTTCCCTGGTTCTCGCACTTGCGGCGGGTGATCGTCGCGACTCCAAGTTACTGCATGTTCTGACCATTTTAGCCAATTGGGGGTTGCTGGTATCACAGCGTTTACTTGCTGGCTTCTGCGGCCTAATTTCTCCTCCCTCTTGGAGGTGTTGATAACTATTGTATGGTACTGCCCCACCTGCCTGGGGTTACTCGCATTGTGCTGCCGGCGCCTGAACCATGAGTCGCACCAGGGTTTCCTTCATGGTGGTTTCCCCTGTTGTGTTGGCTTTCTTCTTTCCACTTCTTGTAATAATTGCATTGCGCCTTGGTATGGTCTGCTGGCCGCCCGTCACCTCCGTGTGAAGATCGCACGGCCGATTGAAAACTTCTTCCATGTTAATTGGACGAGAGCCTCTTCCTCGTTGGCCCCTGAAACCTCCACGTGTGTTGGCGACAAGCCCAGAGTTCCCTTCTTCACTCTTGCGCTTGTTTTGATTCGCGTTGTTGTGGCTAGTTTGTTGCTGTTGAGGCTTGCTGATATTTTTCTTTCCTTCAACAGCGACCTTCTCCTCTTCTCCATCTGACGCATCTCTGGTCTTGTCCGAGCCAGCGTATTTGTTAGCCGCAGCCATTACCTCGCTGAGACTCTTGACTTATCCTTCATGCGACCTAGCTTATGGATCAGCGGCTCGAACTTACAATTTTTCTCCATGACCAGGACGGCTGAACTTGGTGGTATATTATCTGAAGAGTGTATTATTTCTGCCACCCTTCTCATCCAGTGGCGCTTGATTCGCCTTCCTTCTGAACGCAACGCTCTAGATCTTCTATATTGCAGAGTCGCTTGCAGGTTCCTTGGAAGTTTTTGACGAAAGCATCTTTCAGTTCTTCCCAGGTATTTATGGAGTTGGGGGGTAGATTTTGTAGCCATATGTGAGCCGCGCCCTCCAACATCATGTTGAGGTACCTTGCGCATATCTCTTCTGAAGCATTTAAAATACTCATCCCCATCTCGTAGTTGTTTAGCCAGGTGGTAGGATCCATGCTGGCGTTATAGTTTGCCACCTTGCGTGGTCCTTTGAAATCTTCAGGGAAAGGTTCCGATCTGATCTTCTCAGTGAAACATGCCGGACCCTTGAGTCGCGAGGACAAAGCTGTGGATGTGCCCGTGGGGTTGTTAACTTCCACGAGCCGCGTCTGCATCGTTGGCATGATAGCCTGTGCTTCTGCGGCTTGTTCCTGCTGCCTCTGCGCGACCCTTGATATATCCTCTGGTGGCCTGCTTTGGACGCTTCTTTCTGCTGCAATCCCGTGGCTGGCCGGTACGGTGGGCTGTCCCTCGGCTTCTGCCCTGTTGGCCTGTTGTAGGATAGCGGTGCTCAACATCTGTATCGCACGCCGTGCTTCAGTGTTGATTGGGTCGTCGCCTGTTGGTACCATCTGTGTCAAGATATTAGCCGCAGCATACATGTTATCGACCGGGCTTTGGTAGTGGCCTTGTGGGGTGTGAAACCTCCTTGGTTGTTGCGATGGTAGTTGCTGGGCTTCGTGGAAAATTGATGGTTCCAAAATTCTTGCGACTGGTCGGACTCCCGCTCCTGCAGCTGGAGTGGGTGGAAGTTCTATCGTTGGTTGAGTCGCGCGCGCTGCGTCTGCGGTCAACTTGTCCTTGAGTCGCGGCGAGCGCGGCTATCCTTTGCCGTTCCTGTTGGATTCCTTGGCTCACCTGTTCGAGCCTGTAGCGCTCTTCTTCCATCCTCCGAACCTCGTACAGGAGCTCGGCCCTGGCGGCCTCAATTTCTGTCGGGCGGACAGCGGCGTTTGCGGCTGACACCGGGATAAGTAGCGGGTTGCCGGGGGGTGCCGATCTTTCGGCTTCTCCTGCCGTTCCTGACGTACTTGCACCTCCGGCCATGTAGACTCCAACTTGTGCTGCCTCTTGTTCTGACACTAGTGCGTAGTCCCAGTAACTTTCTTCAAAGGCAGGTATGATGGACCCAAATTCTTGTGAGTCCACGATCTCCAGGGACTCTTCTTTGTCACCGGCGACTTCTTCTGCTGAGTCGACTTCTTGGGCTGAGCTAACAGATCCGCCGCCAATGAAACCGACGAAGACGTTGATAGATCCAAAGGTAGTCAGCTTCTGGTCCCCAGCTTGAATCGTCAATGAGAGGCATGCCATCGACCATGATGATGTGGCCAATGGCGAGATCTTCAGCTCCTTTCATCGATCCTGCGCGGAACGTGACGCTCTTGACCGCAGGCCCCACGGTGGGCGCCAACTGTCGTGGGTTTGTCACGTCAGATGTCATGGATGACTTCGTAGGTGTGGGATTTGCGCGAGTCAATCGTCTCGAGCTTGGGATCGCAGGAACAAGGACGAACACAGATTTACCCAGGTTCGGCCCCTCAATGTGAGGTAAAGACCTACTTCCTGCCTACCCTAGATTGGTATTGATATGATATATGTGGTGTTACAATGGAGGCGATCCGATCTGGGTACTCGCCGTAAGAACTAGGGTTTTAGGGCTTGATAGCTTGACCCCATCTAAGTCCTGCGAGTCCTCTTTATATACACAGAGGCTCGCTAGGTTACAAAAGTTCTACACGAAGCCGATTGTCTTCTTGTCTTCCAAGGCAAGTTTTACCACCGACCTTCTGGAGCCTTCCTTTGGCAGGCCGCGATCCTTGATCGGCCCATCTTTACATGGCCCAATAATAGCGTGATCATGAAGATGAAGTCGCCGTTTTGGCTTTGAATAAGTCGCGGGTTAATTATTCCCCGACACCCGGGCCCGCGATGGGCATGCTGGAGTCTCGTGGACGTAGGCGAAGCGTCGTGGGCCCAAAAGAGCCTGCCTGGCCCGAGACACGTGGCGAGCCGCGGCCGCCCTCGAAGCCATGATCTCCTCGGCAGGGGATGCAAGCTCCTCGAGGGATGCACAGCCTGAAGGGGAGATCCACAAGATCTCTTTAGGCAGCGAGGACCCGTACCTCATCGTCCCCTCGTGACGCGTCGACGAGGAGAGCGACGCCGAGGAGGCTTTGATAGGCCGCCGCGAGCCCCGCACGAAGGCGAGCCACGATAGGCCTGCCGGGGGTCGGAAGAGTGCTCCTTGCGAGGAGGAAGTAGAAGCGCCCCAGGAGGGGGCGGAGGCGAACGTCCCGCAGCCGTGGCGGACGACGAAACGGTGGATCGACACCGCCGAGTAAGCCTCGTGCCTCCTTTCTTTTTCATGATGTGCTCTTGGGTGTCCCTCTTGAGGGATTTTTGCTTGCTTTGCTCGCCAGGCTCCCCGCAGGACGAAGCGTCGCAGACTCCGGAAGGTCGGAGAGAGCTCTGGTGCTGCAACGGCGTCTGCTGTGCCCACTGCTGGGGGGCCACACCATGAGGCTGCGCCCTCCCCTCCTCCTGCGGGCGAGCGCCGCGAGGAGGAGGAAACTGAGGCGACGGCACTGTCGCCTGCGCGGCCCGACACTTCCCCTGCGCGGTAGGAGAAGGCGACGGAAGAGACGGCGACGAATGCCGCGATGTCGGCGGAGGAGCACGTCGACGCTGAGACGGAGGGGGCCACCACGCAGCCGCCTCCGCCAAGCGCGGGCCCTGAGGCGACAGCGGCGGGCTCCGAGGCCGTGGCGGCAGCGGCCACGGCCGGACAGGCCGATCCTGCCCCTGGCGATCAGCAGGACGTGCTCCACGGGCGGAAGGATGCCGAGGCCCATGGCGAGGGCACTTCGGGCCCCCGAGAGCCCCCAGGCGCGACCTGAGTCCGCCCCAAGCCCGGGGCACCGTGCTTCGGGGCCTTCGGCGAGAATCGAGGCCTCCGGGCCCCTTGGCGATGCGTGGGCCCTGGTTCTGCGGGGCCGATGCCAGAGCGCAGCTCGCCGTGGTGTGGGAGGACGTGGAGAGGTTCGTCCAGCGCTTCAAGAGGGCTGAGGTCGAGCAGGACCTGACCCAGGGAGATGATGGCGAAGAAGGCGCTGAGGAGGAAGACGACGAAGCTGCCGACGGCGAGGACGACGGCGGCCCTGCTGCTGAGCTGCTCATGTGGCATGGCGTGCTTGGAGCTCAATTTATCTTAGGATTTGCCATTTTGTTTGTAATGATTTGTAAGAACTATATTTTGTGCAAGCGTGTGCCCCTCGGGAGGCCTTTTATCTCTTTTTCATGTCTTTTCACTCTACGTCGTTAGGACCTTGCTTCCAGCGCAATGACACCGCCACTCGGTATGTCAGAGTCAGGGCTCGATGACAAGGCCGGGGGGTGCGTGAGGCTTGGAGAGGTAAGGACCCTCGAGGCGCGATGCTCGGGAGCCCCCTTTGACGTGCAAGCAGCCCATGAGGCGTGAGAGAGAAAAGGGAGCTCGAGAGGCGAAAAACCAGCGAGTGAGTGTCTCTCGGGTGGCCTTTTGTCTCTTCTTCATGTCTTTTCGCTCTACGTCGTAGGACCCTGCTTCCAGCGTAATGACACCGCCGCTTGGTATGTCAGAGTCAGGGCTCGATAACAAGGCCGGGGGTGCGTGAGGCTTGGGGAGGTAAGGGCTCTCGAGGCACGATGCTCGGGAGCCCCCTTTGACGTGCAAGCATCCCATGAAGCGTAAGAGAGAAAAGGAGGCTCGAGAGGCGAAAACCAGCGAGTGGAAATTTAACAAGCTCTAGACTTAGCTTCGCGAGACTTCCGTCTTGCAGAGGGCATCGTGTTCCCTGACGAGGCGTTTTTGCTCTCGGGGCTGCCTGGGGCTGGTCTTCGAGCCTTGCTTTCCTGCGTTAGAGAAGTAGGCAGACCCACAAGCAATGCACGGTTGTACAACACATGCGCGCTCATAGGTTTCCTCATGTGTGTCTCGCGAGGAGAGTAAGCACCAAGGTCCTTGGTGAGGTTACGTGCATGGGAGTAGGCCCATGAGTTCAGAGCTCGGATCCTTTGGGTTTTGCGATGCTGCTGGGATGCTCCCGAGGCACAGGCATCGTGCTCAGCTCCCGAGGAGGGTAAGCACCAAGGTCCTTGGTGAGGTGACATGCATAGGAGCAGGCCCATGACTTCAGAGCTCGGATCCTTTGGGTTTGGCGATGCTGCTGGGATGCTCCCGAGGCACAGGCACCGTGCTCAGCCCCCGCTCGTGAGATACGCATGGGGATAAGTATGAGCGTGAATGATGGAGGAAACCAGATGCTTACCGCGGCAACACTACATAACGGCGCTGAGGCCCATAGGTTCATGCTGCAATGAAGTTGTTCATTACACTTGGCGTGGCCAAGATAAGTTTCGCCATGTCTGGGCATGAGGTTCCACACGGGGTGGCTGAGGCTTCTCGCGGCCCGTGGCGACGCGTTGTAGAGAGAGCTCAGATGATGTAGTCCCTCGGGAGGGAAAGGCCACCATGTCTGAGCATGGGGTTCCACACGGAGTGGCTGAGGCTTCTCGCGGCCCGTGGCGACGCGTTGTAGAGAGAGCTCAGATGATGTATTTCCTCGGGAGGGAAAGGCCACCATGTCTGAGCATGGGGTTCGGAGTGGCTGAGGCTTCTCGCGGCCCGTGGCGACGCGTTGTAGAGAGAGCTTAGATGATGTAGTCCCCCGTGGAGGGAAATGCCGCCATGTCTGAGCATGGGGTGCGATGGCAAGCCAGCGCCTATGGTGACGCTAGCCCCCGAGCCGCTGGCACCCAGCGGCACCTTCTTCGTGGCTACCTCTTCCTGAGAGAGCAACTGCTTCTTCTTTGCCGGCCTCGCGGGGGGCTCCTCTGCGTCCTTGTCGGCAGAAAATGCCACCGCAGCGGCCTTGTAGGCATGCTCGACAGAGCACACGCGTCCTTGACCTGGCCACGGATGCTGATGGTGCCGCTGCAGCCTGGAAGCTTGACGATGTTGTAGGCGTGGTGAGTGACAGCCATGAACTTCGCGAGGGCGGGGTAGCCGAGGATGGCGTGGTAGGGCAAGCCGATGTGCGCGACGTCGAAGTCGATGGACTCGGTGCGGTAGTTTTCTTGCGTTTCGAAGGTGACTGGAAGCCTCACTTGCCCCAGCGGGGTGGTGGTACCTTCTGTCACCCCCGAGAAGGGCCTGGTGGGCATCAGCCGCTCGTATGACACTTGAAGCTTCTCGAAGGTCTCGACGGAGATGACGTTCAGGCCTGCACCCCCATCTATGAGCGTCTTGGTGACGGCGATGCTGTTGATGGTGGGAGTGCACACCAGAGGGATGGTGCCCACGGTCTGGGTGGACTTTGGGTGATCGCTGGAGTCGAAGGCGATGGGGTATTGCGACCACTTGAGGGGCTGTGATGCCTCAACCCCAGGAAGCACGACGTTGACCTCGCGAGAGAGCTGCTTGAAGTGGCTGTTGGACCTGGGAGACTGAGCCCCACCGAGGATGCATGCTGCCCCACGAGGGACCTGGTAGCCCCCAGGGTCCTCGTCGGGGAGATTGTTGTTTTGCCCCTCGGGAGGCTCTTCCTCTGACTTGATGAAGAGGCGACCCTCTTCAGCCTTGGCGCACTTGTCCGCCAAATCGAAGAGCTTCACCACGAAGGTGAGGTTGTTGTGGATGCTGAGCTTCTCGCGCATCCTGACGTCCGTGACGCCCACTCCGAAGGCAGAAATGACCTGCGGGTCGGGGATGTTCGGGATCTTGTTGCGGACTTGGCTGAAGCGCTGGATGTACCTGCGGAGAGTCTCGCCAGGCCTCTGGCACACAACGCGGAGGTCTTTGTAGGTGAGACCACGCTCGTACGTGCCCTTGAAGTTCGCCACAAGCACTTGCAGAACTCCTCCCATGTGTCGATGGTGTTCTCGGGGAGGTTCATGAGCCACGAGAGCGCTGCGTCCATGAGGGCCATGGGGAACCTGTTGGCCATCACCTTGTCGTCGCCGCCTGTGGCCTGGATGACCACAGTGTAGAGCTGCAGAAACTCCCGGGGGTTGTTCTTGCCGTCGTAGCGCGGAGGAAGGTCCGGCTTGAACTTGACTGGCCAGACAACGCGACGCAGGCTGCGGGTGAACGCGGTGCAACCCGTGGCATACGTC